>CM038713.1:11746162-11774716 GCA_021613375.1 Megaleporinus macrocephalus | reverse complement strand
CAATATTTCTTCAGACTCATCATGCTGTGATTCGCGTGAATCATAAACCGCTGCTTCATTTGGTTTTTGCACACTTGATGAAGAAAAAAAAACAGTAATTATAATAAAAAATAAAAGATAATCATCTTTGTTCACACCCAACACTGGCCAAACTGACTGAAAGATGTCATAAGTAACTATACAACGATCTGCCATATCATTAAAACCACACGCCATGAGCCGCCGAAACAGCTCTGATTCACCGAGACATGGACTCCTCAAGACTTTACCATTAACAAGGGATTGGACAAAACAGGCGCCATGACCCTGTTGCTGATTCACCAGTTGTCCTTACTTGGATCACTTTTGGTATGTACTAAACACTGGATACTGGGAGCAGCCTCAAGACCTCAGTGGTTTGAATGTTATGACTGATCCGTGTACATCTTGGTTACTATATCACAAATGCTTAAGCAGGTAAAGACATAGAGCCTCAAAGAAAGAAAAGTGCTGCAAAGTGTATCCACAGCTAATCAGTAACATCAAAATGAGGAAAACATCAATCAATGCAGACTCACAGAGTGAGTGAGTCAAACTTACTATCCAGAGACAGGTTCCCATTCAGGTCCCTCTTCTTCCAGCACACAGTGACCCCAGGTTTTGTCTTTTTCTGGTCAGTGGATGAAATAAAACTGAAGACAATCTTGTAAGTGGATACTCACCAGGAACAGGTAATGCAATACTTGTAGCTTCTACATGTGGGAAATGAAGTTCCTGAGCACTTACTACTTGGCTTGCAAACTCACTGGCCAGCAATCTTCCCTCTTTGAGAGTCTTTGAACTTTTGGCGGTCACTTCATCATCATTACTAAATAGAATTCATTTGTTAAAGACAAAATGCTGTTTATAATGTAATATTATACTGAGAAAAATACTTTTATTAATTATTAAGAATATTGCTGAATGTTCAAATTAAAACACATCCTAGCTAAGTTCATTTTTCTAGTGTAATTAAAATAAGTTACTTATAATTACTCGGAGCTATATAACGCAGTTAAAACTGTATTTAGTGCAGCCAAGATCAAAGAAATCATTATTACAGTTTTTATTAAACATACCACTGCTCAAAAGTCATAATACTATGACATTAATATTAATAATAGTGTATTAATAACAGTATATGGTGTTATTTATATCATAGTACTAGTAATAACAACAATAATCATTTAAACAATTGTTACGTCAGTAATAGCTAATGCAGTGTAGTTTGAAATTGCTATAGACACCAACATTAAACCTATACTTTATAAGAACAGTGAGGCACATGGTAACATTATTAAATATAAGATACTTTCATTTATTGGAATGTGTCATCACAAAATACTATGAATTTTTGTTTAGTTAGGGAGATTTGGTTATTAGTGTTTGAGTTATTGTGAGTTTTTCTCTCAGTTGTCATGAAGTCATTTAATATTAACCATCTCTTCATTTTACAACATACAAACATTTAAGAAATGATTTCCGTTATAAAATTATTTTATATACAAATAAAAAAGAAAGAAAGAGAAAACCCTGAATGTTTTGCCTTTTGATTTTATTTTATTGTGGCTTTTTCCCCACTGCATTCCTAAATCGCCTTACAGGTCCGTGCTCTCTCCAGGGTAGCGGAGGAGCACAGGGTGTCTGCTCCAGCTGCACTGCTACTGCACTTCTTGTTCTCCTTACAGGTCCATGCTCTCTTCAGGGTAGCGAAGGAGCATTGGGTGTGTGCATAAGCTGCTCGGCTGGAGGCGGTAAGCCAGCATTCTTCTTCTCAGCCCACTTTGATCGAAAGGTTTTGGAGGGGGCCTAGGATGCAGGTCTGGGGAGTTGGGGGGAGGCGGAGGGACCCTTATACACTCGTCCCTAGCACGATGAATAGGCATCGTCCTGCCTTCCACCAGAAGCGAGAGGCTCTCTTGTAAAGGAGCTCCAACCGAAGTCCTCCTGCTTGTGGTCCTCTTCGGGGATTTTGGTGGTGACGGCTTCTTCACACGATCCTCCTTCATCACCGGCAGTAAGGTGGGAATGGACTGTGACTGGCTCCCCGTCACACCGTTCACAGGCAGCTTCGGAAATTTGGTGTGCCTCGAATTGTTTGCCATTTTTAGGACTTTGTAGGCTTCTGTTTGCGGAACATCTGGCAATACAGAACCATTTCCGCAAACAGTTCCGCACACCTTCAAAGAACCCGCACGCGGGAGCTTTTTCAGCTTCAGCGGGTTCTCTAGCTGTTCCCTGTTCATTATGTTTATTAGATTTCCAACCAATCGAATGTATGTGATCAGATTGGATTTCTGAGAGCGGCTCCCCCAAAAAGTGAAGGTGCGGCTGTGAGCGTGCCTATTTATAACCTCGTTCCCGCCATACGGCCAAACTGTAAAACGCGGCCGATGACGTCACGAGCCGCGGCAAACAAAACTAGACACTCGGAGTTAAACTCCAGTCACGCACGAGCGTCGTCCACACATACGACTCCAAGTGACTAGTTTTGTTTGCCGCTCGTGACGCTTTCCAAGGGGTTATGGGAGGCACTAATACAGTATTATTAACCCTTTCATGCACAAATTATTTAAAAAAAAACATTATTGAATTTTATTTTATACAAAAATCAGTTTTTTAATTATTTTATTTAGATTTACATTTTTAAACACAATGCAAATAACAAATACAAAAGGAAAATATACATTGTACATTTATGGTGGGAGTGGAGGAAAGGGGAAATAACACATAAGGGTCAGAGAGATACAAGAGTTTAATTATAGAGTTTAATTATATTTATGTCTGTATAGATTCTAACTGGTCCAGTGGAATGTCCTTAATATAATCAGTAAATGGTTGCCAGGTTTTGTAAAATACTTTACTGTTATTATTTAATTGGTAGGTTATTTTTTCTAAAGGTATACAACTCTTGATTTCGGAAAGCCACATCCCAATAACAATAGGTGCATCTGATTTCCATTTTAATGCAATACATTTTTTATCAGTAACTAACATCATTTTGTAAGCTGTAGAAAATATTTACTTCTAAAATCACTATTAGTACAGTTGCCCAGAAGACACATTTCTGGGATCCACATGGGAAGTCTTGCTCCAATAATCCTCTGTTTATTATATTGCAAGACTTTTTTCCACTTTAGGGCAGGACCAGGTGCAATGCAGAAAAGTTCCTTCAGCAGAGCCACATCTAAAACAGAGGTGAAATGTTGGGAATTAACTCTATGTAAATTTAGATGGAGTCGACATAGAGCTGGTGTATAAAATTATACTGAATTTAAACTATATCTAGAATTTAGAGTAAAGTAACACTATCTTTACACAGACCACTCCATTGTTTCGCATCTTTAGTAATGCCCAAATCCACCTCCCATTTAACCCTTATCTGCTTCAACTTATAGATTGGTTTTGATATAAAGTGCTGTATACATGTTTGATATGATTTTCTGAGGTGGCTGATCTGAATGAAAGTACCCCTCCATTGGTGTCATAGTGGGTAAATTCCATTTGTGTTTACTATTGATTCTAATGAAGTCTCATAGCTGTAGGTAACAGAAAAAAATAATTTTGTTTATTTATTAACTATTAATTATTTTTTAAATTATATTCCTGTTTAATCTGGTCAAAAAACATAAAAGTTTTATTTTGAAGGAACTGTGGAAGTAATCTATTTCTCCATAGGGGTGTTTTACATGACAGAAATCCTTCATGTCTAAATACTTGTTGAAGTTTTCCCCATGTTTGCACTAAGTGGATAATCGATGGGTTATCTGTTGCTTCTTTAACTAACTTTATATCCCATTTGTAAGGAATCAGACTCGAGAGGAGACATACGATCCATTCGCAAGGTTTTAATACGTTGGAGCAGTGCAACATCAACAAAAGCAGTTCAATAATCTCGCTATGTTCTGGGAACGTTCTGCACAGTGGAAAGGAAAACAGTCTTTTAAGGGACCGGCTGGGGCCGGGGAATTGAACCCGATGTGAGAGGCAAGTTTGTGGATCCGTGGTAGCACCGACCTCACTCCTGGGATACTCCAGCAGGGAGGCTCAGCCGACTCGAGGTGAGTGCTGAGGCAGATGGGAAAGTCTGGTGGTTCCAGGGAGGTAGACGGTACCCGCTGTGGAAAAGCCAAGCTTGTTGAACCTGGGAAAAGACCTAAGAGAAACACCAGCCTAGAGACCACGGACAGGTAAGCTCTGATCCTCACAGTTTCAGATACTGAAAACAACGCCACGCGCTAAGGGCAGCGTGTCCTAGGCTACCTAATAAACGAGCGACCGTACAATCCGGCGGGTCGGGGAGCTTACACCATTTATATATTAAGTCTATAGGGGTTTCCTCATTTATTTCAAATTTTTCAATATTTAACTATGAAGGATGAGGGCCCCTGTCAAATATCTGAGCTAAAAATCGAACTTGGGTGGACCACTAGTAAAATTTAAAATTAGGAAGTCACAATCCTCCTTGACTACAATCCAGAGATAATTAGTTTAAGATAATCCTTGGAGTTTTGCCAAACCATGTAAATTGTCTGATCTGTCTATTAAGAGAGGTAAAAAAGATGTTGGTACTTGAATAGGGAGTGAAACATGTATAAAAATTGTATATAAATACAGATTGCACCTCCTTAGAATATACCAATCCTAATTACAGGTAAAAACGGCATCATGAATATTTACAAAATCACAAAAAAAACTGTTAAGTGTGGCAATGACAAGGCATACGTGTTCAGCACAAACAATAGTCATTACTCTAATTTATAGTGCACTGTAAAACCCAATAAGTTCACTAAACTCAAAAGTTTTTACCCAAGAAATTTTAAGTTCTTGTAATATATTTTTTAAGTACAGGTAACTTAAAAAAAATAAAATACTAAATAAAATATATAAGTTCATAAAAATCTTAATTTTTGAAATAATTTTAAGTACTACATACTACATTAGTTTTAGTAAGAATTATATAATTAATATAATTTTCCCCATCTTATCCAGAACACAAAATATATGATATTAAACAACTTATCTAGTCAAAAGATTAAAGTGCATCTTACTCTTAGTTAATCCTAGTCAATATTATTTCAACCAACTACTACTGAGTAATTCACAAAACATGAAATTACACCAACTAAGTTATTTATTAAAATAATAAAACTCAAAAGCAATTATAACATTTAAAAACAGGCTGCCACTTCAAAGACACCAACAAGCTGTAACAATTGAACAAAAAACGGCCTGTCATTGTGCATTTAGGTTTTGGTTGTTTGGTTCAGTCTTTCAACAAGTTATTTTTCCTACTGAGCACACATGGTTGGTTTTAGTGGTTTTACATCTTCCACACACATCAGTACTTTCTGGACAAAAATATACGTGTAGATGAGCTTCTTTGGAATTGAGATGTCAGTGCTAAAGGAGTCTCCTCCAGCAGCGAAAAGGGCGATAGGAGTGTCAGTGATGTCCAGCTCTTCTTTATACTGCAAAACACATACAATCTCATGAGGAGAGTTGCAGAAGAAATGTGACAAGTCATAAACGGGATATTCATTGTTGCTTCAGCCAGACTTGTAAATATCTTTTCATTTTTAGACCAGTCTTCATGCCTTATTCACCTGAAAATATGTTATTAGTTATTAGTATGTACTTTTATATTGGATCCTGAAACATTTTTTAAACAATCCGGCAAAAGTCTGACAGACATACCATGCATGATGCCCTTTTTAGGACCATTTTAATAAAACGTGACACAGGCATTCAGAAACGTATGAGACAACAGGTCAGTTGGATGCCTTGTCCACACATGATAAACAAGTGTAAATAGTGATGTGTCTACACTGTCTATCATGCACCAAGGATGATGTGTTTGTTAACGCTGTGTGACTCTCCTGAACGGAAAAAGCAGTCAGATTTTGGCACAATGCTTCTTTTTGTTGGTTTTTTTATTGCTTGACCAGATTTATTAAATATACGCTGCAGTAGTAGGCTTGTTTTAGCTGCGCCCACCCCCACACATTTTGGTATTTTTGCAAGTATATCTTAACATAAGTGTCACAATTACAATTACGTGAAATCCTGGAAGACACATTCAAGCTTGTTACACTTCTTGTACTTTATAATACATATGGATTGGTCTTAACTGATATTTACATGTGGCACGGCTTACATTGTAACTCCTGAAGAACTCTGAGGTATCCTCGCACAGGTAGATTGGAAGTGCACAAAGGAACAAAGTGCTTCAAAAGAAATAGTTCATTAAGCACAGTCTGTTTCAACAATATCATATCCATATAATTCGTTTGAGAAAAATGAAACATGCATTTGGTAATGGCGTGTGACATTTATTGATAGAGAAAACAGTTCAAGGACTACAGAAATAAGAAGCAATATCACTTTAGATGGCATTTGGTTAGATTTGTGCTGCTATACTCTGAAATGTCCGGAGAAAACGTTATCAGTATAGTGATGATGGCAAAGTACATCCCAAACATACCTGCCGATCATAAGTCCCAAGTATCTCTCTTGGCGCCACTACCGTCTTGCCTGTCTGCAGCGCCTTCTGCCCCAACAAGGCGATCAGTCATGGTGTGTGCGTAGATGGAACTCTGAGTAGAACTGGTTCTGTAAATTCACATCGGTTATGTGGTGGAATTCTGCAAACACCTACAGAAACACAAATATATATTAAATATTTAATTGAACAATCTGTACCCTGGAAATATAGATTGTGTAAGCACAAATGCAAGATATTTTCTTTTTCAAAATTCAACTCAAAACAAACCTTTGGTGATGTTACAGGAAACTGCTGGCATATAATTCTGCAAAAAAGAGATTTAAAAAAAAAAAAAAAATCAATCAAATATTCGGGGTGAAAACAATTTCCTAAACTTGATGCTGATATTTTATTTAAATACAAACTTCTACTGAAGTGATCTTCACATTAAAGTGAACAAACAAGAACAAATACAGAATTTGTTGTGAAGAATTAACTGGTTCTTCAAACAGATGTGAAATTCTTCACCCATATGAACCAAGAACAAAGAAAGTTCAAAGTTTTGCATTATGCTGATTTGCTTAATAAACAAGAATTTGATTCATTTTAAAATACCACTGGAGTCACATTGTAGTTGTTCCTATGGCTTTGCATTAACTACACAGGATTCAAGCTGGTCTGTTTATTGCCAGTTAAGTAATAAAGGAAGAAAAATAAACAATGTCCTCTTCTCGCCTTTCCCAACAATCTGGTTGAATTTAACGGTCCTTCAATTCTGTTAGCGCTAGCTACCGCTAACCGTGGCTGCCAACAGATAAGCAGCTAGCTAGCTAACTAAGTTAACTGTACGTCTATAAACCAAACTCTTAACGATAAGGAAGGAAGCCCATTTAACATATCTGTCATTTCAAAGTTTATGGTCAGTAAATGTCTGTTTTGTTGGTGACTGACTGGTGAGAACTAGCTATTTGAATATCGACATCTAGCGCTTAGCTACGTTAGCATAAAGCTAACACCAGTCTACCCACGCTGGCGCCCGAAGCTAATACGGTCACAAATCCAAATTTGGAAAAACAAAGACATCCAAAGTGACTGAACAAAACTTGTGTTTTTCTTAATATCTGTATAACAACCAGCTACTTAACAATTCTGCTCCAGAATCACTCTCGGTTCTCACCAGATAATGCGCAGCCATCTTGACCAGTGTGAAAAGTAATCCGGGGACACCAGGTATGTTGGTGACGTTCAGACGCCGCGTGACTTTGGATACTCATACATTTATAATGTCAGTGACAGTCGTTACTCAAACAAATGTACTCAGTTAAACTAAAACATAATAAAACCTCAAGACAGCGCAAAACCTTAATGCTGGGTTAACTAAATTAGTAACGTTATTAAATAATGAGCTAAATTTATTTATTGAAACGTTTCGTCACTAATAAGCAATTAATTATCATATGAATTATGAATAATAAGATATAATAATTAATACGAATTACGAATAATAATAAGTTATGAATTATTGTTTAGAAATCTTATTAAACAATAAAAATAATGATATTAAATAATAAACGAAATTAATTTATTGAAATGTTTCATCAATAATAACTATGAAATATTGTTTAATAACGATAGTAAATAATAAGCTATGAATTATTCTATGAATAATAATAAGCTGTGAATTATTATATGAAGTATTAATAATCACAAGATATTAATTATTCTATGAATACGAATAATAATAAACTATGAATTATTATATGAATGATTAATAATAATACGACACGAACTTGTATATGAATTATTAGTAATAATACACTATAAATTATTATATGGATTATTACATAAGTTATGAATTATTCAATGAATTATTTATAATTATAAGCTATGACTTATTCTATGAATTATAAATAATAAACTATGAATTGTTTTATGGATTATGAATAATAATAAGCTATGACTTATATGAGTCATTAATAATAATAAAATGTGAATTATATTAATTATTATTAATAACAAGTTATTAATAATTGTTTAGTGAGGGAGATTTGGTTATTGGTGTTGGAGTCATTGTGAGTTTCTCTCAGTTGTCATGGTCACAAATATCAACCATCTCTTCATTTACATCAAATTTACGTCCAGATTGTTCAGAAATGAGTTTCGTTATAAAATCATTTCATCTACAAATAAAGAGAGAGAGAGGCCTGAATGTTTATCTGTTTATTTTATTTCTCCCCACTGCAGTTCTAGTTCTCCTCACTGCTCCGTGCTCTCTCCAGGGTAGAAGAGGAGCACCTTGTGTCTGCTCCAGCCGCACGGATCCTAGCGGTAGGCGAGCATCCTTCTCTCAGCCCACTGTGGTCCTGGGTTGCAGGACTGGGGAGCTGGGGGGAGACCGAGGGGTACTCAGAGGCTCCTCCCGAGCACGATGAACAGGCACCGTCCTGCCTATCATGATGAATGAGGGTCTCTCTGGTGAACGATTTACAGGAGCTCCAAGCCGACACAGGAGAGACCTCCTGGGTGGGGTCCTGGCCGGGGTCCTCCGTGGCGACGGCTTCAGAGTTCGCACATCCTTCGTTAACACGGGCAGCGAGGGGCGAGTACCCGTGCTGCCGCCCACCTGTACCTGGCTCCCCGTTATACCGTTGGCGGGCAGCGCCGGAAACCTGCTGTTCTTACGAGGGAGCGTCTTCAGCTTGAGCGGCTCTAGCTGTTCCCTCATTCTTCTATTGATCGATTCTATTGATTAGATTCCAAACCAATGCAGTGACTGATCAGTCTGGATTGGTAGGAGAGACTCCTACGACACACAAATATATATTAAATAGTTAATTGAACAATCTGTACCCTGGAAATATAGATGTGTGTAAGCACAAATACAAAATATTTCCTAAACAAATTTCCTAAATTTGATGCTGATATTTTATTTAAATACAAACTTCAACTAAAGTGATCTTCACATTAAAGTGAACAAACAAGAACAAATACAGAATTTGTTGTGAAGAATTAACTGGTTCTTCAAACAGATGTGAAATTCTTCACCCATATGAACCAAGAACAAAGAAAGTTCAAAGTTTTGCATTATGCTGATTTGCTTAATAAACAAGAATTCTATTCATTTTAAAATACCACTGGAGTCACATTGTAGTTGTTCCTATGGCTTTGCATCAACTACACAGGATTCAAGCTGGTCTGTTTATTGCCAGTTAAGTAATAAAGGAAGAAAAATAAACAATGTCCTCTTCTCGCCTTTCCCAACAATCTGGTTGAATTTAACGGTCCTTCAATTCTGTTAGCGCTAGCTACCGCTACCCGTGGCTGCCAACAGATAAGCAGCTAGCTAGCTAACTAAGTTAACTGTACGTCTATAAACCAAACTCTTAACGATAAGGAAGGAAGCCAATTTAACATATCTGTCATTTCAAAGTTTATGGTCAGTAAATGTCTGTTTTGTTGGTGACTGACTGGTGAGAACTAGCTATTTGAATATCGACATCTAGCGCTAGCTACGTTAGCATAAAGCTAACACCAGTCTACCCACGCTGGCGCCCGAAGCTAATACGGTCACAAATCCAAATTTGGAAAAACAAAGACATCCAAAGTGACTGAACAAAACTTGTGTTTTCTTAATATCTGTATAACAACCAGCTACTTAACAATTCTGCTCCAGAATCACTATCGGTTCTCACCAGATAATGCGCAGCCATCTTGACCAGTGTGAAAAGTAAATCCGGGACACCAGGTATGTTGGTGTCATCAGACGCCGCGTGACTTTGGATACTCATACATTATAATGTCAGTGTCAGTCGGTACTCAAACAAATGTACTCAGTTAAACTTAAAACATAATAAAACCTCAAGACAGCGCAAAACCTTAATGCTGGGTTAACTAAATTAGTAACGTTATTAAAAAATGAGCTAAATTAATTTATTGAAACGTTTCGTCACTAATAAGCAATTAATTATCATATGAATTATGAATAAGATGTAATAATTAATACGAATTACGAATAATAATAAGTTATGAATTATTGTTTAGAAATCTTATTAAACAATAAAAATAATGATATTAAATAATAAACGAAATTAATTTATTGAAATGTTTCATCAATAATAACTATGAAATATTGTTTAATAACGATAGTAAATAATAAGCTATGAATTATTCTATGAATAATAATAAGCTGTGAATTATTATATGAAGTATTAATAATCACAAGATATTAATTATTCTATGAATTACGAATAATATTAAACTATGAATTATTATATGAATGATTAATAATAATACGACACGAACTTGTATATGAATTATTAGTAATAATACACTATAAATTATTATATGGATTATTAATAAGTTATGAATTATTCAATGAATTATTTATAATTATAAGCTATGACTTATTCTATGAATTATAAATAATAAACTATGAATTGTTTTATGGATTATGAATAATAATAAGCTATGACTTATATGAGTCATTAATAATAATAAAATGTGAATTATATTAATTATTATTAATAACAAGTTATTAATAATTGTTTAGTGAGGGAGATTTGGTTATTGGTGTTGGAGTCATTGTGAGTTTCTCTCAGTTGTCATGGTCACAAATATCAACCATCTCTTCATTTACATCAAATTTACGTCCAGATTGTTCAGAAATGAGTTTCGTTATAAAATCATTTCATCTACAAATAAAAGAGAGAGAGAGGCCTGAATGTTTATCTGTTTATTTTATTTCTCCCCACTGCAGTTCTAGTTCTCCTCACTGCTCCGTGCTCTCTCCAGGGTAGAAGAGGAGCACCTTGTGTCTGCTCCAGCCGCACGGATCCTAGCGGTAGGCGAGCATCCTTCTCCTCAGCCCACTGTGGTCCTGGGTTGCAGGACTGGGGAGCTGGGGGGAGACCGAGGGGTACTCAGAGGCTCCTCCCGAGCACGATGAACAGGCACCGTCCTGCCTATCATGATGAATGAGGGTCTCTCTGGTGAACGATTTACAGGAGCTCCAAGCCGACACAGGAGAGACCTCCTGGGTGGGGTCCTGGCCGGGGTCCTCCGTGGCGACGGCTTCAGAGTTCGCACATCCTTCGTTAACACGGGCAGCGAGGGGCGAGTACCCGTGCTGCCGCCCACCTGTACCTGGCTCCCCGTTATACCGTTGGCGGGCAGCGCCGGAAACCTGCTGTTCTTACGAGGGAGCGTCTTCAGCTTGAGCGGCTCTAGCTGTTCCCTCATTCTTCTATTGATCGATTCTATTGATTAGATTCCAAACCAATGCAGTGACTGATCAGTCTGGATTGGTAGGAGAGACTCCTACGACACACAAATATATATTAAATAGTTAATTGAACAATCTGTACCCTGGAAATATAGATGTGTGTAAGCAGAAATACAAAATATTTCCTAAACAAATTTCCTAAATTTGATGCTGATATTTTATTTAAATACAAACTTCAACTAAAGTGATCTTCACATTAAAGTGAACAAACAAGAACAAATACAGAATTTGTTGTGAAGAATTAACTGGTTCTTCAAACAGATGTGAAATTCTTCACCCATATGAACCAAGAACAAAGAAAGTTCAAAGTTTTGCATTATGCTGATTTGCTTAATAAACAAGAATTCTATTCATTTTAAAATACCACTGGAGTCACATTGTAGTTGTTCCTATGGCTTTGCATCAACTACACAGGATTCAAGCTGGTCTGTTTATTGCCAGTTAAGTAATAAAGGAAGAAAAATAAACAATGTCCTCTCTCTCGCCTTTCCCAACAATCTGGTTGAATTTAACGGTCCTTCAATTCTGTTAGCGCTAGCTACCGCTACCGTGGCTGCCAACAGATAAGCAGCTAGCTAGCTAACTAAGTTAACTGTACGTCTATAAACCAAACTCTTAACGATAAGGAAGGAAGCCAATTTAACATATCTGTCATTTCAAAGTTTATGGTCAGTAAATGTCTGTTTTGTTGGTGACTGACTGGTGAGAACTAGCTATTTGAATATCGACATCTAGCGCTAGCTACGTTAGCATAAAGCTAACACCAGTCTACCCACGCTGGCGCCCGAAGCTAATACGGTCACAAATCCAAATTTGGAAAAACAAAGACATCCAAAGTGACTGAACAAAACTTGTGTTTTCTTAATATCTGTATAACAACCAGCTACTTAACAATTCTGCTCCAGAATCACTCTCGGTTCTCACCAGATAATGCGCAGCCATCTTGACCAGTGTGAAAAGTAAATCCGGGACACCAGGTATGTTGGTGTCATCAGACGCCGCGTGACTTTGGATACTCATACATTATAATGTCAGTGACAGTCGTTACTCAAACAAATGTACTCAGTTAAACTTAAAACATAATAAAACCTCAAGACAGCGCAAAACCTTAATGCTGGGTTAACTAAATTAGTAACGTTATTAAATAATGAGCTAAATTTATTTATTGAAACGTTTCGTCACTAATAAGCAATTAATTATCATATGAATTATGAATAAGATGTAATAATTAATACGAATTACGAATAATAATAAGTTATGAATTATTGTTTAGAAATCTTATTAAACAATAAAAATAATGATATTAAATAATAAACGAAATTAATTTATTGAAATGTTTCATCAATAATAACTATGAAATATTGTTTAATAACGATAGTAAATAATAAGCTATGAATTATTCTATGAATAATAATAAGCTGTGAATTATTATATGAAGTATTAATAATCACAAGATATTAATTATTCTATGAATTACGAATAATAATAAACTATGAATTATTATATGAATGATTAATAATAATACGACACGAACTTGTATATGAATTATTAGTAATAATACACTATAAATTATTATATGGATTATTAATAAGTTATGAATTATTCAATGAATTATTTATAATTATAAGCTATGACTTATTCTATGAATTATAAATAATAAACTATGAATTGTTTTATGGATTATGAATAATAATAAGCTATGACTTATATGAGTCATTAATAATAATAAAATGTGAATTATATTAATTATTATTAATAACAAGTTATTAATAATTGTTTAGTGAGGGAGATTTGGTTATTGGTGTTGGAGTCATTGTGAGTTTCTCTCAGTTGTCATGGTCACAAATATCAACCATCTCTTCATTTACATCAAATTTACGTCCAGATTGTTCAGAAATGAGTTTCGTTATAAAATCATTTCATCTACAAATAAAAGAGAGAGAGAGGCCTGAATGTTTATCTGTTTATTTTATTTCTCCCCACTGCAGTTCTAGTTCTCCTCACTGCTCCGTGCTCTCTCCAGGGTAGAAGAGGAGCACCTTGTGTCTGCTCCAGCCGCACGGATCCTAGCGGTAGGCGAGCATCCTTCTCCTCAGCCCACTGTGGTCCTGGGGTTCTGGAGGGGACTGGGTTGCAGGACTGGGGAGCTGGGGGGAGACCGAGGGGTCCTCAGAGGCTCCTCCCGAGCACGATGAACAGGCATCGTCCTGCCTATCATGATGAATGAGGGTCTCTCTGGTGAACGATTTACAGGAGCTCCAAGCCGACACAGGAGAGACCTCCTGGGTGGGGTCCTGGCCGGGGTCCTCCGTGGCGACGGCTTCAGAGTTCGCACATCCTTCGTTAACACGGGCAGCGAGGGGCGAGTACCCGTGCTGCCGCCCACCTGTACCTGGCTCCCCGTTATACCGTTGGCGGGCAGCGCCGGAAACCTGCTGTTCTTACGAGGGAGCGTCTTCAGCTTGAGCGGCTCTAGCTGTTCCCTCATTCTTCTATTGATCGATTCTATTGATTAGATTCCAAACCAGTGCAGTGACTGATCAGTCTGGATTGGTAGGAGAGACTCCTACGACACACAAATATATATTAAATAGTTAATTGAACAATCTGTACCCTGGAAATATAGATGTGTGTAAGCACAAATACAAAATATTTCCTAAACAAATTTCCTAAATTTGATGCTGATATTTTATTTAAATACAAACTTCAACTAAAGTGATCTTCACATTAAAGTGAACAAACAAGAACAAATACAGAATTTGTTGTGAAGAATTAACTGGTTCTTCAAACAGATGTGAAATTCTTCACCCATATGAACCAAGAACAAAGAAAGTTCAAAGTTTTGCATTATGCTGATTTGCTTAATAAACAAGAATTCTATTCATTTTAAAATACCACTGGAGTCACATTGTAGTTGTTCCTATGGCTTTGCATCAACTACACAGGATTCAAGCTGGTCTGTTTATTGCCAGTTAAGTAATAAAGGAAGAAAAATAAACAATGTCCTCTTCTCGCCTTTCCCAACAATCTGGTTGAATTTAACGGTCCTTCAATTCTGTTAGCGCTAGCTACCGCTACCGTGGCTGCCAACAGATAAGCAGCTAGCTAGCTAACTAAGTTAACTGTACGTCTATAAACCAAACTCTTAACGATAAGGAAGGAAGCCAATTTAACATATCTGTCATTTCAAAGTTTATGGTCAGTAAATGTCTGTTTTGTTGGTGACTGACTGGTGAGAACTAGCTATTTGAATATCGACATCTAGCGCTAGCTACGTTAGCATAAAGCTAACACCAGTCTACCCACGCTGGCGCCCGAAGCTAATACGGTCACAAATCCAAATTTGGAAAAACAAAGACATCCAAAGTGACTGAACAAAACTTGTGTTTTCTTAATATCTGTATAACAACCAGCTACTTAACAATTCTGCTCCAGAATCACTCTCGGTTCTCACCAGATAATGCGCAGCCATCTTGACCAGTGTGAAAAGTAAATCCGGGACACCAGGTATGTTGGTGTCATCAGACGCCGCGTGACTTTGGATACTCATACATTATAATGTCAGTGACAGTCGGTACTCAAACAAATGTACTCAGTTAAACTTAAAACATAATAAAACCTCAAGACAGCGCAAAACCTTAATGCTGGGTTAACTAAATTAGTAACGTTATTAAATAATGAGCTAAATTAATTTATTGAAACGTTTCGTCACTAATAAGCAATTAATTATCATATGAATTATGAATAAGATGTAATAATTAATACGAATTACGAATAATAATAAGTTATGAATTATTGTTTAGAAATCTTATTAAACAATAAAAATAATGATATTAAATAATAAACGAAATTAATTTATTGAAATGTTTCATCAATAATAACTATGAAATATTGTTTAATAACGATAGTAAATAATAAGCTATGAATTATTCTATGAATAATAATAAGCTGTGAATTATTATATGAAGTATTAATAATCACAAGATATTAATTATTCTATGAATTACGAATAATAATAAACTATGAATTATTATATGAATGATTAATAATAATACGACACGAACTTGTATATGAATTATTAGTAATAATACACTATAAATTATTATATGGATTATTAATAAGTTATGAATTATTCAATGAATTATTTATAATTATAAGCTATGACTTATTCTATGAATTATAAATAATAAACTATGAATTGTTTTATGGATTATGAATAATAATAAGCTATGACTTATATGAGTCATTAATAATAATAAAATGTGAATTATATTAATTATTATTAATAACAAGTTATTAATAATTGTTTAGTGAGGGAGATTTGGTTATTGGTGTTGGAGTCATTGTGAGTTTCTCTCAGTTGTCATGGTCACAAATATCAACCATCTCTTCATTTACATCAAATTTACGTCCAGATTGTTCAGAAATGAGTTTCGTTATAAAATCATTTCATCTACAAATAAAAGAGAGAGAGAGGCCTGAATGTTTATCTGTTTATTTTATTTCTCCCCACTGCAGTTCTAGTTCTCCTCACTGCTCCGTGCTCTCTCCAGGGTAGAAGAGGAGCACCTTGTGTCTGCTCCAGCCGCACGGATCCTAGCGGTAGGCGAGCATCCTTCTCCTCAGCCCACTGTGGTCCTGGGGTTCTGGAGGGGACTGGGTTGCAGGACTGGGGAGCTGGGGGGAGACCGAGGGGTCCTCAGAGGCTCCTCCCGAGCACGATGAACAGGCATCGTCCTGCCTATCATGATGAATGAGGGTCTCTCTGGTGAACGATTTACAGGAGCTCCAAGCCGACACAGGAGAGACCTCCTGGGTGGGGTCCTGGCCGGGGTCCTCCGTGGCGACGGCTTCAGAGTTCGCACATCCTTCGTTAACACGGGCAGCGAGGGGCGAGTACCCGTGCTGCCGCCCACCTGTACCTGGCTCCCCGTTATACCGTTGGCGGGCAGCGCCGGAAACCTGCTGTTCTTACGAGGGAGCGTCTTCAGCTTGAGCGGCTCTAGCTGTTCCCTCATTCTTCTATTGATCGATTCTATTGATTAGATTCCAAACCAATGCAGTGACTGATCAGTCTGGATTGGTAGGAGAGACTCCTACGACACACAAATATATATTAAATAGTTAATTGAACAATCTGTACCCTGGAAATATAGATGTGTGTAAGCACAAATACAAAATATTTCCTAAACAAATTTCCTAAATTTGATGCTGATATTTTATTTAAATACAAACTTCAACTAAAGTGATCTTCACATTAAAGTGAACAAACAAGAACAAATACAGAATTTGTTGTGAAGAATTAACTGGTTCTTCAAACAGATGTGAAATTCTTCACTCATATGAACCAAGAACAAAGAAAGTTCAAAGTTTTGCATTATACTGATTTGCTTAATAAACAAGAATTCTATTCATTTTAAAATACCACTGGAGTCACATTGTAGTTGTTCCTATGGCTTTGCATTAACTACACAGGATTCAAGCTGGTCTGTTTATTGCCAGTTAAGTAATAAAGGAAGAAAAATAAACAATGTCCTCTTCTCGCCTTTCCCAACAATCTGGTTGAATTTAACGAATTACGAATAATAATAAGTTATGAATTATTGTTTAGAAACCTTATTAAATAATAAGAATAATGATATTAAATAATAAACTAAATCAATTTATTGAAACGTTTCATCAATAATAACTATGAAATATTGTTTAATAACGATAGCTTAAAACATAATAAAACGTCAAGACAGCGCAAAACCTTAATGCTGGGTTAACTAAATAACAGGATTTGATTGTTATACTAATAAATAATATAAGTTAACAATACTGTTTGGGTTTACAGTGTGAGTATGTACGCAATTATTAATGCTCATTTTCTCTTTCAGATTCTCTCTTCCTCACCTCCTCTTCTACAGAGGTTGAACTCACCCAGGTAAGTATAGTGCATGAGCTACCCCACTGGTACTCTTTTGGGACCCTGAAGGTAAGTATCAACAGTGGTAACTGGAAACAGGTAAGTATATATACACAAATGTCTCTTTGGTAATGTGTAGGGGTAACCTACATCATAACAGTTTCCAAGAATGCTTATAACTTTCCTCAAATCTTTCATGATCTTTTAAATGTATTATATTGTAAAACTAACATTTTATACAAACTATGCTGAACTGCTTTTTGTAACTTAAATAAAAATGTAAAATATTAGAAAATTTGTGAGGTTTCCTTTTCCTTTCATGAAATAAAATAAAATAATTTTGGTTCTGTTAACAGCATGCTGGAAGCAGCAACATTTAACAATAGCACAATTACTAGTAAAATTAATCAATCTGTAGGCTGGAATTTTGCTACAAATCCAGTGATAGAAATAGGTGGCCAGTGGTAGCAAGACATGTTTATTACAGTACTCTTATTTCTTACTGTGAAATCCCTCAAAACAGTGTGAACAGAGGGAAACTTGACATTGGACACAGATGTATCTTGTCTTATTTTTCTATAGTTCATGGCGGCATCTCATGGCATTTTTGGTGAAGGCCAGCGTTTTTCAATGTTGTAGCGGATTTCAGAGGGGTGTTGACCTGGTTCCTTCTCTTGGGAGCAATGCTGAGACTTGGTCATCCACAACAGTGCTTTTGCATGTCTCCAGTGTTGATCAGTGCCCAAACAAATGATGCTTTGAAAGACAGCAGGTCACAAGCATGCATGTTTTTCATTTGGTGAAGTCTCCCTGCGTTCACACACACCACATCCAGGAAGTAGATATTTGCATGTACCACCTTTTGTTCTTTCTTCTGTGTGGATACATTGCTATACACTGCTAGAGCATTCTGACCCACTGCCGTCTGGAATCTCCTCAATGACCTTATAATCTGATATGTATAATCTGATATGTATATAATCTAATCTGTATAATCTGTTTCTGGGTCCTACCAAAAAGCTATTTTTCTCAAGGTAATAAAAAGTATCATTTTTATAATAACTGTTGTATTTTTTTGTTAGATTTTCTGATTGTGAACTTGTTAACTGCCCCAACTATTAATTTTTATAAATATATTACTATTATACATATACACAACATATAAAAACTATGACATACAAATGGTGTATTTTAGATTTATAGCCTTAGATTTAGAGTCTGTTTGATACACAAATATTTTTTTTACCGGATTTGGTCTTTTTGAGTAGAAACTTTAAACGGATATGCATTCTTAGTATTGTCAGCCATCCTAGATTCTAAGCCTCTGCACTCAAGAGTACAATAGAATTCAGGGGATCTTCTTTTGTTACACTGAAGCAGTGAGCCTTATGACTGTGCCATCTAGTTGTTTGGAGGGTGAAATGCATTTCGTATGCTTTAAATTGAACTATTATTAACTGTCCACAAGCGTGGGCACCATGCACGAAATGGTTAACATCATTGTCATATTATCAGGGACGTAGCTAGCCCTAATGTAGGGGTGCTTAAAGCTTATAGTAAAAAGATTTTTTTTTCTTTTAATGTTAATTTGTCTCTGACATGCTGGAAATGTTAAAACCATAGAGAGTATATGGTTAAACCAATTGTTTTAACAACAACAATACAGCAGCACCCCCCTTACCTTGCAAAAAGCTATGATCCAGCTTCTCTTTCTCTTTTTCACACGTGTGTCAGTGCTTTATTTGACTGGTGTGGTGTGTTTAGTAAGTTTTGCAAAATCACTCAGAACCAACACATTGCAGTCATTATCAGCAGTCCATATTTCTGATGCACTCTTTAATTTGTTACTGTTAGCTAGGAGTGACTATCTGATGGTTTATTTTAATTTAGCAGGCTAATGAGGGGCTCTGTTTACTGCTTGTAAAGGAGTGAGAGAAGCTGTAGCTGCTGTGTCATTGGTTAGCCTGTGTGTTATTAAAGATAAGGTGCTAGAGCAGTGCTGTCTGTCTGTGTAGTGGTTAATTAATGTTACAGAATAATAAGATATGAAGAAATGATACTATAATGTAACTCTGTGTGTGTGAGTGTGGTCAGTCAGTCTGCTATGGATATGCTCATTGTTTGTTTGATGCATTAGATAATTTGATAAACTACCGTCAGTATGCTATGTCTTCTGCATGATGTGTTCATCGGGGTGCCGGATGCCTGAAACGTGCCTGTTGTGTCTGTGATGGTCACATGTGTCTCTGTGTTTTAATAATTTATGTAATGCTCCCGGGCTGGTGTGGTGTGATTTATGTGATAGAGCTTTAACAGAGGCATGGCACAGCGCTTCTTCTGTACTTGTGTCGTTTTTGGAGCTGTGTCAGGATTGATGCAGTTAGGTGTCTGGGTGCAGCTGGAAATACCTGGAAAGTGTAAACAAAGCGTAGTGGGATAATATGTCCTGCCACCTTTTAAGATCATCCATGAATGCAATACTTAATATTCTTGTCTTTGGAGTTTGTCTCTACCCCTACATGTTGTCTGGCTGTTGATTGGGCAAAAACGCTCACATTCCACTCCATCTGTCAGATTCCATGTTTGACGCTCCAGAGAGTACTCCGGATCAATAACCGCACGCCTTACATGCTCCTGTCGTTTAGTAAATGATGCACCAGTATTACTGTGTACGTTACCAGTAGATTGATGATGTTCACTAGTGTGTAAATACAGTTCACCTGTGTTCGAATGCACCTTACCACTGCTTGTGTACGGCTCACTGTATCCTGGATACATTTTACCAGTGTGTGTATGCGGTGCATGAGTGTATGGATACACCGTGTCCGTGGTCCATGTCTCAGATGCATGTGTGTGTTCTGAGAAAACAGCATTGTATACATTAAGAGAGTGATACTGAGACAAAATGATTGTTACAATAAACACAGAAATTACAGAAAGTACACACAAACGTCCTCTCAGTCCACAGAGTCCTAGGTGTCTGAAAGGATGCTACAGAGGCTTAATGTCCATTGTCTTTATTATTCAGCAGTTAGTGTCCTGTCCTTTATTGGGAATCAATGTGAATAGTGCATCAATGTGAAAAAGGCGGCGCTAGGCTCACACCTTAAGCTGAAAATATTGTTTGTTGGAGTCTGGATGACTGTTTACCAGCCGTAGCCTACGACTCATCACTTACATCAGTCATCATCCGTACCTCCAGCCGAAGGTGTAGATCGAGTGATGCTCCTTGTCACTGGTCTGGAAATGCCACTTGGCCCTGCAGCTTCTTGATCCTGCATTGTTCCACCTTCGATGTCACCCTGGGCAGTGCCAGCTGGTTGTTAAGGTCTCAGTAGATCTGGACCTCTGGTGCAGTGATTCAGATGTATCCAGACCCTCCGTCCCTCTACTTTCACAGCAGTGGGAGTTGCTAGAGTCACTTTGAAAGGTCCTTCGCGTCTAGGTTCATCCCAACCTGGTTACTTGGAAGTAAATCAGTCAACCATTAATCTATGAGCTGGGTGTTCCTGGCTTTTGTCTGGTATATCAAATCTGGGTATCACATCTCTTAACAGAAGTCTGGCTGCCGCACCTGCTGTTTCTTTGGTTGTTGCCTGTGCCTCCACCAACTGACTGAAAACATCCACTATCACCGGTTATGTACCTATACTTCCCAATCAGTTTCCCCATGTCTACATAATCCATCACGAGATGCCTGAACGGACCATCTAGCGCTGGGATGTGTCCCAAAGGCACTTTTAAGGACTTTCAATAATTAAACTCTACACATAATGCACAATTAGTAAAATAGTGATCCACTGTGGGAGCTAAATACAGTGACCACTAATCCTGTCTTATTGTTCTTTTCACCTCCTTTCTATGTACATGACTTGGGCAGTCTGAATTAAGATGTTTAACAAAGTCAAAGGAGCCACATACAAGCCATCAGGACCGTACCAAATATCATTAACACACAATGCCCCCCTTTTCCTCCAGTTGTCTTTCTCATATGGATTTGCCTGCTCCTGTAGTTCTTTGAGACTTGTTAAATCTGCCACAAATTGAGGTTCCTCATCATCTGCTAGCCTAACTCTGTTTGTGGACACAACAGCTGTGGCTGCGTCATTGCCTCATGATCAGCAAAATTATTACCACTGGTGACAAGCGAGGTATCAGTTTTATGTCCTGCACATTTCACAATGTCTAATTTCTCTGGAAGTTGAACTGCAGTTATTAGTTCAGAGATAGCCTGTCCATATGCAATCTGAGTTCCATCAGTTCACACAAAACCTCTCTGAGACCACATTCCAGCAAATAGATGACAGACACCACTAGCATAGGCAGAATCGCCATAAATCGTTACTTTCCTCCCTTTAGCTAATTGACAAGCAGTAGTTAATGCTTTGAGTTTAGCCAGTTGTGCTAAACATGGCTGTGGAACACTAGTCTTAAATATGGTCTCAAATAACAGTGGCTCACTCTTCATATCCTGCCTAGGTTTTAAAAAGGCTCTGGTTTCTAACTCACAATCATGTGGGGTCCCCTCATCAGGAGTAGCCAATCTCTCTGCTAGATTTACTCGGGTGCATCTGCGTATAGTCAAGTCCGGTGCTGAAAGAATCACATCATAGCCTGTACGTCTAGCATAGTCAATACAAACGATCCTGATGTCAACAAGATGTGCAAATCATGGCTAGTAAACAAACCCACTCTATGTCCCACTGTTACGGATGTGACTTTCTCATTTAGGCTCATACCACTCCTCTCCAGGAAGTATCCCTTTAACCTGGTCATCATAGACTGTGGAGTCTCGTGCAACACCGTCACCTCTCACCTCCCGCCTTGTCACACTGTCAAAACCATATACAACACAAGCCAACATCCAACGTCCAATACTCAGGCATTATAACATTATATGAATTATAACAAAAAATTATTCTGATTTTACCAAATTATAAAAACTGCACAAAAAATAAAGGATATGTTAGTGTGAGAATCTCCAATCACCCTCCAACTTCAGCCCAAAACAAGATCATCATTTTCATTCAAGAGATTTATTGTCATATGCACAGCAGAACAGACATTTACACTGTACAATGAAATTCTTACTTTGCTGTTGCTCCATTCACCAATAGATAAAGTTAACAAAAAAAGGAAATAAAAACATATACAAAATATACAAAGAATAATAATATAAAGTGAAGTAAATGAAAGTATTTATATAGTTAAAAAATACATGGACATTTACATGACATCTTGGAGGCGTAAGAGTGGTGACAGATGTCCCCATACCATGTATGAGAACAAGTGTGTCTTCATCTCAGCAATGGACATGCTGGGGCCTTTTGTGCACCAGTCCCCATGTGAGACTCTCCTCGCTCTCTGTCATCTCCGCTACTGATCACATACGCAGCTGTCTCCCAATAGTCTTCAGTTTTCCATCCTTATGAGAAGAGCTCACTGCAGAGAGAAATCTCAAAACAAGACATATGATACATTTCCAGAAATTATATACAAACCAATGATAGAGGTGTTAGTCAATACACTGTCTCATTATAGTGCTGTTAATAACTGAGATTCTGAAGAAAAGCAAGTAACAAGCTTCATTTCTGTGTCTGTGCGTTTGAGCCATCAAAGCAGCAAAAAAGTCAGTAAATTTCTTACTTATCAGATTGGAACCTCATAAAGAATGCTTTAATAAACTTAAAAGATTACACGGGCTAATACCAGCAATAAATTAGTATACAGATTAATATCATATTGCAGTGTGACATAAGTAAACTTGTTTATCTGAACATTGCTGTTTACATTCTTATACATTTTTTTCATATACATTTTTCTATATATACATACTGTCATAGGCAAAGCACTCAGCACGACGCTCGCAGAGCTAAAAGTTACGTTGGATTTATTAAGATCAGCAGTGTGCCAGAGCAGCAAAATACAAACAAACACAAAACGGTACGGAGCGAGAATCGTAGACCAGGAGACAGGCAGAAGTCGTAACCAGAATAGCAGAGAGCGAGGCGACCAAATCATGAGGGAAATCCGAAGGGAGAGTCGAGAGTACGGAAGGGAGATCAGAGCCAAGGGAGAGTAAGATACAGGCAACCACAACCAGAAGGAGAAATCGAGAGGGAGAATAGTCAGAAAACGGAACAAGTCAAAACCAGAATAAACAAACAAGACCACAAGGGAAACCGCTCAGAATTGCAACAATAGGTTGGCAAAACTTCGCAAAGTGTGTCTGTGTGTGAAGCTTATATGGGGTGGTCGTAATGACAAACAGCTGTGCGTATTAGAATTCCGGGGAGGCTGATCGTGGGACAGGTGCATGATTGGCTGGAGGTGAACATGTGGGTGTGACATCATCCGGATGTGCATTCTGGGAAATGGAGTTTGGAAGTAAGTTCGTGTCAGGGACAGTCATATGCGTGACAGGATCCCCCCCCAAAGAGTCAAGGAGAGACGAGGAACGGCGACGAGGACGACCTTGACGACCAACCCTCGTACTAGAAGACGATCGAGAACGGGGGACTCCAGACTCGCCACGGCAGGGGACAGGGATCCTCCCCCTGGAACGCATTCCTTGATTACTGGTGGACGGGCTCAGAGAGGGGCGCCTATCGCCAACATTCCGCTGCCCTACAGAAGGGCTTTGCGACACACGTCGCGGGCGACCTCGTCTACCCCCAGTGAATGATGAATGGCTAGGACGTCCCCTCGGCCTGGGAGCAGGACGTGAGGGATGGCAGCGATGAAACTCCTCTATGAGGACAGGATCCAGTACATCTGCCGCCTTTACCCAGCTTTGCTCCTCAGGACCATAGCCCTCCCAATCCACCAGGTATTGGAGGATCCCTCCCCTCCTCCTCGAATCCAGAAGCCCACGAACGGCGTACACCGGGGTGCCCCCAACGTCAACCGGTAGAGGAGGGTTGGTGTCAGGTAGAGCCTCATCTAGGGGACCAGGAACCACAGGCTTAAGCAGAGATACATGAAAAGAGGGGCAGACATGATAATGAGCAGGGAGATCCAATTTATAAGTAACATCATTGATTTTGCGAATAATCTTAAAAGGGCCAATGTATTTCTGACGTAATTTCTTACACCCCTCTGATGGCCTGAAATCCCTGGTCGATAACCATACTCGATCTCCCAGACTGTAGGAGGGGGTATTACCTCGGTGACGATCAGCATGATGTTTATGTCGCCTAAGAACTGCCTCTATATGCTGATGGGTTTGTTCCCACACCTCCTCACTTCTTCTCATCCAGTGTTCCACAGAAGGCACATCCGACGATTGACCAGACCAGGGCATAAGAGACGGTTGATAACCCAGCATACACTGAAATGGTGTAATAGTAGTGGTGGAGCTAACAAGGGAATTCTGAGCCATTTCAGCCCAGGGTAAATACATAGACCAATCACTTTGACTATGATGACAATACACTCTCAGAAATTTACCAAGCTCTTGGTTAGTCCGCTCACATTGCCCGTTACTTTGGGGATGGTAACCAGAAGAGAGACTGACAGAGACACCCAATCTCTCCATAAAAGCATTCCAGACGTGCGAGGTAAATTGAGTGCCCCTGTCAGAGACAATATCCTCAGGGATACCAAAAAAACGAAATACATAATTAAACAAACATTCAGCTGTCTGAAATGCAGTAGGCAATTGAGGGAACGGTATAAACCGTACCCCCCGAGAAAATCGGTCAACGATGGTGAGAATGACTGTGTTGCCCTGAGAATTAGGGAGGTCAGTCACAAAATCAACTGCTATGTGAGACCAAGGTCGAGACGGAATTGGAAGTGGTAGTAGTTTTCCGGACGGCAAAGTACGTGGTGTCTTACACACAGAGCAAACGGTACATGAAGATATAAAGCGGTGAATATCTGAGCTCATACTCTCCCACCAATATTTTCCAGAGAGAAGTTGGAGAGTTCTCGTTTCTCCTGGATGTCCTGAGGTAAGAGAAGTATGAGCCCAGGTAATCAATTGATCCCGGAATTGTGCTGGAACGTACAATCTCCCAGGAGGACATGCCTCAGGGACAGGTTCTACTGAATTAACCCGTTCAATTTCCACATCAACACTCCATCTAATGGGAGCCAGAAATATCTTAGGGTCAAGAATCTGTTTAGGTTTAGACTCCTCACTAGGTTCAACCTCAAAGATTCGTGAAAGGGCATCAGCCTTGGTATTACGAGTGCCAGGACGATACGTAATCTGAAAATCAAAACGTGAAAAAAATAGAGACCAGCGAGCCTGACGAGAATTTAATCTTTTGGCAGAGCGAAGATATTCAAGGTTCTTGTGGTCAGTCAACACTAAAAAGGGATGTTGCGCACCCTCTAGCCAATGACGCCACTCCTCAAAGGCCAGTTTAACGGCGAGGAGTTCTTTATCCCCAATTCCATAGTTGCGTTCAGTGGGAGATAACTTACGAGAAAAGTAGGCGATAGGCTTCAGCTTAGGAGGGTCACCACTACGTTGGGAAAGAACAGCACCTACCCCTACATTGGAGGCATCAACCTCTACCACAAAAGGACGAGTGGGATCTGGGTGCTGTAATAACGGAGCAGTGGTGAATCTCTCCTTAAGTTCAACAAAGGCCTGTTCCGCCTGAGGATTCCAGATAAGTTTTTTAGCATTACCTTTGAGTAAAGAGGTCAAAGGGGATGCTATGGAGCTGAAATTGCGAATAAACCGCCTATAAAAATTTGCAAAACCTAGGAATCTTTGAAGTTCACGTATGGAATTGGGAATAGGCCAATTAACCACAGCCTCAATCTTACTGTCATCCATTACGATGCCACCAGGACTAATGATGTAACCTAAAAAAGAGGTCGAACCTGAATGGAATTCACATTTCTCAGCTTTTACATATAATTGATTTTCAAGAAGGCGAGACAAGACCTTGCGCACATGTTGAACGTGAGTGGGTAAGTCAGGGGAATAAATCAAAATGTCATCAATATAAGCGATAACAAATTGCCCTAACATATCCCTGTGGACGTCATTGATGAAAGCCTGAAAAACAGAAGGAGCATTTCTCAGACCAAAAGACATCACCTGGTATTCATAGTGACCCCTAGTGGTGAGAAATGCTGTCTTCCATTCATCACCCTCTCGAATCCTGACGAGATTGTACGCACTGCGAAGATCCAATTTGGTAAACACCGTAGCTCCCCGGAGTTGTTCTAGGGCAACAGGCACTAAAGGCAATGGATATGGATAAGGTTTAGTAATGGAGTTTAAGCCGCGGTAATCGATACAAGGTCTAAGACCACCATCTTTCTTTTTAACAAAGAAAAAACCGGCAGCCGCAGGAGATGTGGAAGGACGTATAAAACCCTGATCGAGAGCCTCCTGAATGTACTCCTCCATGGCCCTCTCCTCTGCTTGAGTCAGGGGATATATACGAGATTTGGGTGGCATTTGGTTGTCAATTAGATCAATGGCACAATCATAAAATCTGTGGATCGGCAATTTAGTAGCATTCGTTTTTCTAAAAACCTCTAATAAGTCAGAGTATTCAGGAGGAATAGACACAGGAGAAGAACTTTCAGGGCTCTCAACAGAAGTGGAAAATACATTCAACCGAGGAAATAAAAGGCAATTATTTAAACAATGCTCAGACCAAGAAATAATCTCTCTATCAGCCCATGAAATAACAGGATCATGTGTTCTCAACCAAGACAGACCAAGGATAACAGCAAATTCAGATGAATCCAAAATAAAAAAATTAATCTCCTCAGAGTGCAGAGCACTAACGTCCATAGTGACAGGAACAGTCTTGTGTGATACGATCCCTTGACCCAAGGGATCCCCATTAACAGCAGATAGTCTCATGGTTTGTGCCAGGGGTATAGTAGGTATTTGGAGCTGTTTGGCGACATCAGCTAGAATAAAGTTCCCTTCAGCTCCAGAATCAATTAAGGCTGGAAACACACAAGAAACACCCTGATAGCACAAGGTAACAGGAACTAACAGAGATTTAGTAACCATACTAGTTGAGGGACTGCTTACCCTTTTACTTTGAGCGTTGGTGCCCCCTTGAGCTGGTGGGAGAAGTCTCTGTGGGCGAGTTTGACAGTCCCTTATAATGTGTCCAGAGATGCCGCAGTACAAGCAGAGACCTCCACGGAGCCGGCGGTTCCTCTCCTCGGCAGATAAACGAGAAGAGTCAACTTGCATGGGCTCCTCTGGAGTATGGTCACCATAAGTTCTAGAGACTGGAGAACGACGTGGCTCAGGCACAGACACATACCTAAGATGGGTACTGTGTGAGGAGGTGGCACGACGAGCAGTTGCAGAAGCTCCATGCTTGAGTTGGTCAAGACGAATGGTGAGAGCGACGAGCTCCTCAAGTGACAGTCCTTCATCTCGGTAAGCCAGCTCCTTGAGTATGTCCAGGTTGAGGCCATTACGAAAAACGATGATTTTAGCTGGTTCATTCCACCCACTGCCAGCAGCCAGAGTACGAAATTCCAGGGCATAGTCTGCCACAGATCTGTTCCCCTGACGGAGCTGTACGAGAAGTTCTCCAGACGATCGGCCCTCATTAGGGTGATCAAAAACAGATTTAAAATCCTGGAGAAATTGTTCATAAGTCCCATGTTCATGGTTGGGCCAAACAGCAGTAGCCCAATCCAGAGCTTTACCGGTGAGACGTGAAATTAAAAAAGAGATACGTGATCTATCAGAACTGGGAGGAGAGTTTGAAAAATAGATTGAGCACTGGAGAAGAAAACCACGACATAAATTTGGGGCTCCATCAAATTTATCCGGTTTGCTAACCGGGAATGAACCACTCACCAAAGGGGAAGGGGCGAGCGGTTCAGCCACCGGAGCAGACGAGATATTCATTTGAG
>CM038713.1:11723715-11745162 GCA_021613375.1 Megaleporinus macrocephalus | reverse complement strand
TCTTCAGAATCTCAGTTATTAACAGCACTATAATGAGACAGTGTATTGACTAACACCTCTATCATTGGTTTGTATATAATTTCTGGAAATGTATCATATGTCTTGTTTGAGATTTCTCTCTGCAGTGAGCTCTTCTCATAAGGATGGAAAACTGAAGACTATTGGGAGACAGCTGCGTATGTGATCAGTAGCGGAGATGACAGAGAGCGAGGAGAGTCTCACATGGGGACTGGTGCACAATAGGCCCCAGCATGTCCATTGCTGAGATGAAGACACACTTGTTCTCATACATGGTATGGGGACATCTGTCACCACTCTTACGCCTCCAAGATGTCATGTAAATGGCCATGTATTTTTTAACTATATAAATACTTTCATTTACTTCACTTTATATTATTATACTTTGTATATTTTGTATATGTTTTTATTATTTCCTTTTTTTGTTAACTTTATCTATTGGTGAATGGAGGAGCAGCAAAGTAAGAATTTCATTGTACAGGGTAACTGTCTGTTCTGCTTATGACAATAAATCTCTTGAATGAAACTGATGATCTTGTTTTGTGCTGAAGTTGGAGGGTGATTGGAGATTCTCACACTAACATATCCTTTATTTTTTGTGCAGTTGTTTTTATAATTTGGTAAAATCAGAATTATTTTTTGTTATAATTCATATAATGTTATAATGCCTGAGTATTGGACGTTGGATGTTGGCTTGTGTTGTATATGGTTTTGACAGTGTGACAAGGCGGGAGGTGAGAGGTGACGGTGTTGCACGAGACTCCACAGTCTATGATGACCAGGTTAAAGGGATACTTCCTGGAGAGGAGTGGTATGAGCCTAAATGAGAAAGTCACATCAGTAACAGTGGGACATAGAGTGGGTTTGTTTACTAGCCATGATTTGCACATCTTGTTGACATCAGGATCGTTTGTATTGACTATGCTAGACGTACAGGCTATGATGTGATTCTTTCAGCACCGGACTTGACTATACGCAGATGCACCCGAGTAAATCTAGCAGAGAGATTGGCTACTCCTGATGAGGGGACCCCACTTGATTGTGAGTTAGAAACCAGAGCCTTTTTAAAACCTAGGCAGGATATGAAGAGTGAGCCATTGTTATTTGAGACCATATTTAAGACTAGTGTTCCACAGCCATGTTTAGCACAACTGGCTAAACTCAAAGCATTAACTACTGCTTGTCAATTAGCTAAAGGGAGGAAAGTAACGATTTATGGCGATTCTGCCTATGCTAGTGGTGTCTGTCATCTATTTACTGGAATGTGGGCTCAGAGAGGTTTTGTGTGAACTGATGGAACTCAGATTGCACATGGACAGGCCATCTCTAAACTAATAACTGCAGTTCAACTTCCAGAGAAATTAGACATTGTGAAATGTGCAGGACATAAAACTGATACCTCGCTTGTCACCAGTGGTAATAATTTTGCTGATCATGAGGCAATGACGCAGCCACAGCTGTTGTGTCCACAAACAGAGTTAGGCTAGCAGATGATGAGGAACCTCTCATCAATCATCAATCTACTGGTAACGTACACAGTAATACTGGTGCATCATTTACTAAACGACAGGAGCATGTAAGGCGTGCGGTTATTGATCCAGAGTACTCTCTGGAGCGTCAAACATGGAATCTGACAGATGGAGTGGAATGTGAGCGTTTTTGCCCAATCAACAGCCAGACAACATGTAGGGGTAGAGACAAACTCCAAAGACAAGAATATTATGTATTGTATTCATGGATGATCTTAAAAGGTGCCAGGACATATTATCACACTAGGCTTTGTTTACACTTTCCAGGTATTTCCAGCTGCACCCAGACATCTAACTGCATCAATCCTGACACAGCTCCAAAAACGACACAAGTACAGAAGAAGCGCTGTGCCATGCCTCTGTTAATGCTCTATCACATAAATCACACCACACCAGCCCGGGAGCATTACATAAATTATTAAAACACAGAGACACATGTGACCATCACAGACACAACAGGCACGTTTCAGGCATCCGGCACCCCGATGAACACATCATGCAGAAGACATAACATACTGACGGTAGTTTATCAAATTATCAAATACATCAAACAAACAGTGAGCATATCCATAGCAGACTGACTGACCACACTCACACACACAGAGTTACATTATAGTATCATTTCTTCATATTTTATTATTCTGTAACATTAATTAACCACTACACAGACAGACAGCACTGCTCTAGCACCTTATCTTTAATAACACACAGGCTAACCAATGGCACAGCAGCTACAGCTTCTCTCACTCCTTTATAAACAGTAAACAGAGCCCCTCATTAGCCTGCTAAATTAAAATAAACCATCAGATAGTCACTCCTAGCTAACAGTAACAGAATAAAGAGTGCATCAGAAATATGGACTGCTGATAATGACTGCAATGTGTTGGTTCTGAGTGATTTTGCAAAACTTACTAAACACACCACACCAGTCAAATAAAGCACTGACACACGTGTGAAAAAGAGAAAGAGAAGCTGGATCATAGCTTTTTGCAAGGTAAGGGGGGTGCTGCTGTATTGTTGTTGTTAAAACAATTGGTTTAACCATATACTCTCTATGGTTTTAACATTTCCAGCATGTCAGAGACAAATTAACATTAAAAGAAAAAAAAAATCTTTTTACTATAAGCTTTAAGCACCCCTACATTAGGGCTAGTGTAGTGTAATTTTTCATATACATTTTTATATTCATACATTATATATATATATATATTAAGCTGCATACAAAATCCGACGTTCATCTTTTGCTGTGCAAAGAGAATGTTTGCAGAGAGACTTAGGGTCAGAGGTTAATGTATGGTAGGTCTGGGAAACATCTGGCTTGTATTAGTAAAATCTTGGGGCCGTTGTTTTTCTACCACATATGGGGAATGTATTTGGGCCAAAGGTCTTGGGGCTCAGAATGGTAAATGGGGTACTTAAACACGAGGTTCGGCAAACACATTTCAGAGCGTCTTCAGATCAGAAGAAGAGAAGGCCTCTCTCTGGCATCAGAAGATTGGACGTCGGATGTCAGATAAGATGCTATACTTTTTTGTATAATAAATTCATTTACAACTAAGTTGGTATCTGCAGAGTTTTTCTTTAAGCTATCAACAGCGCGTCGACACAGAAGAAGAATAAACATCATTTTTTGGCGTCACGAAGACACGGACGTGTTGTGGCCTCGGTCCGCGGAAGCCTTCAGCGTTTCACGCCGAGCCGGCAGATCTGGTGAGCATCCTCTCTCCTTGTGTGCTGGTTGCGTGTATGCGTAGGTTAATCTGGGCCACACCGTATCAGACCTGTTGCAGGAGTGGATATTGCGAGTGTTGTTGATGCTTTAAAGTTTTTCTCTGCTCTAAATTTTATTGTGATCACAATAAAAAGGGGGAATGAGTAAGGAAATAAGGAAATGTTGAAGTATTGGAACTGCAGTATTAAAGCTTAATTAGTAACGCTGTAAGTGATGTTTAATGTCGTCGTGCAAGAGTGGAGTAGAACAGGCCTTTATCTCTATTCCGCCGGTAAGTCAGGGACTTATTCTCACTAGCGTGAACGTAGCTTTGGGGAAAGTGTTAAGGTTACAATGAAAAAGAGTTGAGAAATAAAGAGTAGAAGTTAAAGAGAAGTTGTTAAAGAAGTTAGAAAAAAGTGAAGAAAAATGACGTCATAGAAATAGGAATGGTGAAGGAATAAATAAAGAATAAGATTGAGAATGAAGAGAAATACGTGACTGCGCAGCATAACGAGAAATAGGATATAAAGTGAAAAAGAGAATTAAAAGTGAAGAGAATATAGAGTAATACAGGAAAAAAAAGGAAATAAAAGAGAAAAGTGTTATGGTGACAAAGAGAAATGGACAAAGAAGCATGCTAAGTGGAGTTTATAGTGGGATTAATGTTAATTGGTTTTTGAAGGACGCAAAATTTTGGTGGATCTGTCCTTCTGCAGCTGCTCTGTCGTTCTGAAAAAGGGGGGTGCCTTTCCTCTGTGGGTGAGGGTCTTTCTCCCTCCCCTTGTGTTTTTATGTTTTTGTGGGCTCTGAGGGACTCCTCCTCTCTCTTTCTCTCTCTCTCCCTCTCTCTCTCCCCCTCCCTATTTTTCTTAGCTCTTTCTGTATGCCGGCGGTGTGTGTGTCTGTGTGTGTTTGTCTGTCTTGATTGATGTTTTTTTAAGCATAGAGCTGGTCTCTTTGTGAGGACAAAGAAAAAGAGGGAATAGGCGATTTAGTATCTTATAAGTTTGTAACTGTTTTAGTAAATAGTAATAAATACAATATATAATAACATACAACATATAATATATATCTATATATATATGCGATTTTCTTATGAGCTTACCAAATTCTGTAACAATATGAGCCTTTTTGGGGGACTTTGATAGCTCTAATTGGTTAAAATTTATGAGCCCCTATAAAAAAAGGACGTTTGTGATTTTGAAGAGAAGGGATCAGTGAGGATGTTTGGTGTGCATTGGAATGGGTGAAGAAGTTGTTTATAAGGTGTGCTGGGTGCTGATAAATAAACTGAAATCTTTTTGTTGTTGATGTTTTTGAAAAGATTGATTTCAGTGCTGATAAATGAGCAATTTTTTTTTGAAGTGTGGATGGTAATAGGCTGATCTGTTTTTTCTCCTCCTCCTGACTGACTTCGACTGTGAGTGAAAAAAAAGCGGACCGGAGTGTTGAAAAGGAGGGGCTGCGGTTCTGTGCTCGGAAAGGAGCTGACGTCACTGAATCAGGTGCCATTATCCACAAACTCTTTCAGTAAACATGTATTATACATATATGTATATGTATACTTATTTTTAGTTAGTATTATCGATACACATTTAATCTGTTTTTACTTATTGGGCTATTATGAGAATGTTTTACTCAGCATACTAGATGTGTATGTGTAGTTACACACAGAAGAAGCTTGGCAACGGATTGATCAGTCAATGCATTTAATTAAATAGGGCAATATATGCATTGGTTTAAATTTTGTTAGAATTTACAAATGTGAGTTTCATTGTTGTGCATGGTTTATTTTGGTCCTAGTGCGTGAATTGTTATTATATTCATGCGGTTTAATTCTTTTGGAGTTGGCAAATTGATTTTGTTCATTCATTAATTTTATTTTAGTTTACAATAAGGGAATATAAGTAAATCACTACAATGTCAAAAAAGGACATTAAGTCTTTGAAAGTAATTACTCCAGTTGATGTGGTACAGAAGAATAATCCTTTAGTTAAAGGTATCGCGAAGATATCAGAAAAGTGGCATAAGCGTTGGCCAGAGATTGACCAACCATGGCCAATGGAGGGAACACTTAATCCAGATGTGATTAAGACAACGCAGGTGCTTGTGTCCACATATAAAGCAGATCAGAAAAAGGGGAAAAGAGGAGTGAAAAGGAAAGAGAAGAGACAGATGGAACTTGGTATTCTTGAGTTATTTGAAAAGGAGGGACAAAAATTGATTAACGCAGCGAAAAGTAAGAGAGACAGAGCTGTAGTAGAAATAGGAAAAAATGCAAGAGAAACAGAAAAGTTAATGGCAGACATTAGGGCACCATACTCACACATGGATGGAGTGAAGAAACCCCCACCTTATGAGAAGGAAGTGAAGTTTGAAGAAGTTTATCCTCAGCTCCCAGTGATCAGCCAGGAGGGTGATTATCAAATTACAGATGAAGATAATCGAATAATAGAGCGAGGCCAAGCGGAAACAACTATAAAGATGTATCCAAGCTCCAAAAGCAAGAAGAAAATGACACATCTGGAAACAAAGGGTGAATGGAGAATGAGGAAGATGGAATCTGCTGATGATGATCGAAGTGATTTGGTGGAGATCATGGGAGGATATGATCCTGAAGTCAGGCGAATGCTGGAAAGAGCAGAAAAGAGGGGAGATAAATCATGGAGGCAAGAAGAAGATGATTCATGAGATGATGGTTCTGATGAGAGTGAATATGGAGAAAGTGATGAAGATTTGGAAAGAGATGTTTTGTCTTCAAGAGGGTTTTTTCCGACGACATCTAGTACTAGAATAAAAGACGATAAAAGGAGGGCCTTAGAAGAGGTTGAAAGAAGTATAGATCAATACCTTTCGTACTTGGATAAATCCTCCAGTTCAGAAAGCCAAAAAGCATTGGAGAAGCAATTAAGGGAGTTGCAGTTACAGAAGAAAGAGCTTCGGAAAGAAGATTCCCAAAAATCAGGTATGAGATATCTACTACGTTCCAGAAAAGGGAAGTCACACAAGAAGATGTGTCCAGTTATCGTCCGAGGACAGAGTTTGGAGTACAAGCCTTGGCAGAATACAGACATGTCAGACATACTTGAGAAGTTACCTACTCTTCAGGATGGAGCGCATCCTTGGATTTCGAAGTTGGATGAGATTATGGTTGGAACACAGCCTGCCATGGGAGACATCAAAAGACTTTTGGCTAATCTCCTTGGAGTTCCAGCAATGGAGGAGATTCTACAGAAATCGGGACTTAATTGATATGTGGGGACAGCTGTGAATGATCCAGAGCTGTTTTCTGCTAATAGAGGTCGAGTGTGGAGAGCACTGAGAGATACATTTCCAACAAATGTACATCCTGATAACATTCTGATTGAACCACTGGGACAGGACGAAAATCCAAGAGCTTATGTGTCGAGAGCTCATCAAGTGTGGAGAAATGTTACAGGAAATGATCCAGATTTGAATCAAATGGAGCAGTCCATCCTGCGAGCTAAAATACAGAAGGGGCTGCCTCTTCCAGTGAGGAGTAAACTGGCAGAAGTGGTTGGTCTTGGAAGCATGGCAAAGAGTGTTTATACGGATCACATAGCCCATCAAGTGGAGCTATATAGGAAGAAGGAACATGATCAGAAGGAACAGGACCAAGAGACCCTCAGAAAACTGAACCAAATACAACTGGTGGACAACAAGAAGAAGGAGAAGAAACAGGCTCTGGTCATACAGAGTCAGCCTCTGTTGGGTCAATCATCATCACAACCACAGCAGAATCAGATTCAGCCCCAAGTGACACAGCCATCATCTGTGGTACCAGTTGTATCCTGTCCACAGCCAGTGTTTGGCCAAATGCGGACTTGGAGAGGAAGATGTTGAGGATATTTATGAAAAGGAAGAGGAGGAAGGTTTATTCCGAATGTTCAACAGTCTTCAGAAGTGTGCTATAATTGTGGACTTTGTTGACATGATAAAACCAGTTGACGGGAAGAGATATATGTTAGTTGTAATTGACAGATTTTCCCGGTGGCCTGAGGCGTGTGCAACTAAGCGTAAGGATGCTCAATCAGTTGCCAAGTTTTTGTGTAGAGAGGTTATAAGCAGGTGGGGACTTCCAGATCGGATATCCTCAGATAATGGGAAAGAGTTTGTGGATAAGACGGTGAAATTGATCTTGCAAAAGCTGGGAATTAAACAGCGCCTAGGTGCAGTTTATCATCCACAGAGTCAGGGAATCTGTGAAAAAATGAATGGTGTCTTGAAAAATCGCATTCTTAAGATCTGTCAGCACACGGGTTTAAATTGGATAGCAGCACTTCCATTGGCATTAATGGTGTGTCGCTCAAGTGAGCTGCGTGATTTACATATGACGCCTCATGAGTTGATTACGGGAAGGCGAATGCCAACACCTTGTTTGCGTGTGAGTGGAAAGGGTCCAAGCGTAGGCCTTTTGGAAGACGAGATGAGAGCGTACATTACATATAAGGCTAATTTGCATAAAAGAATATCTACGTACGTTTCTGACAGGCAGAGAAAAGAGGAGCAGCAGCAGCAGCTTGAGGAGCAAAAGAGGAGCACAGTGCAACCAGGAGATAAGGTGTTTGTGAAAGTATTTAGAAGGAAATGGTATAACGAACGCCGTGAGGGACCATTTGAGGTTGTTCGGAGTACTGGAACTGCGGTTCAGGTTAAAGGGTCTCCAAAGTGGTATCATTTATCGCATTGTGTTAAAGCGCCAAGCGAAGAGGTGCCTTGCTCACAGAGCCAAGATGTTGAAGGCTCAAGTGAGCCAGGAGGAGAAGAAGAGATGCATGATGGTCTCCAAAGTCAAAATCAGGAACAGGAGACTGTTCAGGTTGAGGATCATTATGATGATTCTGTGTATTTTTCTGATGATGCCAGGAATGACTCTGCAGTTGCTGGACAGGAAGGAAGATTTGGTGACATTGATTTTCAATATGTCCCAGAAGCAGCAGAGTCTATTCCAGAGGGGTGCGAAGCATCAAAGGTTTCAAAGGGGGGTGATCCCACTGCAGGAGAATTTAGAGAGCCAGTTAGTCAAAGAAGTCCGAGGCCAGTTAGGAAAAGGGTTAGACCAAAACGTTACGAAAACTAAGATTGAAGTGACAGTAGGTAACTCTACACTTCCATCATTGGAAGTCACTGAAAGTATGAATGTGTCACATTTAACTACGTTAGCACCTCAGATGATAATGACGACGGCAAATTCTTTGAAGACAGTTGTCAGAGTTAAGTTAGGAAGAATGGGTCATCTTCCTTGTAAATGTAGTAGGTTTAATGTGGGTGGTAATGATCCTCCCATATGGAAAAATAGTCGAGGTGAAGATGTGTTAGCAGGATTTGAAGTTGATACGGTATCTTGTGAAAAGAGGAAGTATCTTCTGTATAATGATATGAGATGGTTGAAAGTTAGGGATGATTGTTCTCTTGCTGTGCGTAATGTTACATGGGAAGATCAAGGGGAGTATACATGTACTTATTTTGAGCCAAAGTTTCAAATTATGATTCCATTTGTAAATGTATGGACAGGGGGTTACATAACTCATCATGTGGTAGTTATGATAAAAGATTTGAGCTCGGTTGGGGCTCTTACAGTAGCTACAAGGGTTCAGGAGAGAGCTATGACAGTAACCACTCCGAGGGTGAACATTACACAGTTGAATACTTTAGCATTAGACACAACTAAGAGTGTTAATAAATCAGTTCAGGTTACTACTTCAGTTATGACTTTGAAGGAGATTGAGGTTACTACAACAATGGTGACAACTTCTATTTCTGTCACTTTGGGAAATACTACACCTAAGGTTGGGTCAAGAGTGACCTTTGATAATAAGACGGGGACAACATTCCTGTCGCCTGCAAATGTGACAGAGATGCCTAATGTGACATTTTTGAATTTTGAGGAAGTAGTAAATGTAACTCAGCGGCATATGGTAGAGCTGAGTGCGAATAGTAGTGAAGAGGTTTTTGAAAAGAGAGAACAGATAGTGGATGTGAGTGACATGGAGTCATCCATTCAGGGGACTATTTCAGGAGTGGACGAGGAGTTTTTTGACTTTGATAGGACACCAGAGGACATGACTGACCATTATAGAGCATTACAAAAAAGAGAGACTAAGTGGAAGGCATATGGATTTGATTCCTCGGTGTTACAAATTGTAGATCCATGGGCAGGTAGGAACCTGTGGTATCAGCAGTTGACTCATTCTGTAAGATCAGTTAGGAAACTGAATTGTCCATGCGTGGTGAAAGTTCCAACCCCAAGCACATGGCCTTCAGTTTTAGAGACGGTACCAGAGCCGTTGTTTGCTAAATGTCAGTCTTATGTATTGTCGTGGTTGTTATATCAGCAAAAGTCAGCAGAAGATGCGTGGATGGCTTTGTCAGTGCATCTGTTCAGACCTAAGCATAATTGTTCTTGGTTAAGAGAGTTACCGTATGTGAATCTACTTGACCAGCATGAGAATATGATAAAAGCGATTCCTGATGCACTGGAAGTGAAATCTGTGGCGGCCGAAGATTGTTTTTGTTCAAAGGATGGTCGTGAGGGGCCTGGAGTGTTTATGGGAATATCAGATTGTGACAACTATATGATGAATTTGGGTGAGTCTAAATCTAAGACTATGGATCAATTGCATAGAGTGTCTTTTCAGATACCACATCGTAGGCAGAATAGAGTGTTGATGGTGCGACATCAAAATATTCCTGGAAATGTAACTATAGGCAATTTCAAGGATATTTGGTGGGTTTGTGGTGATAAAGCATATATATTTCTACCATATGGATGGACAGGATGTTGTTACATGGCAACATTGAAGCTTCCATATGAGGTTTTTACTATTCAGAAAGGAGAAGTTCCCGATGAGGTTCAGTCTAATGTTGTTTCTGGTAGTAGGAGGAAAAGAGAAATGGCACAATTTCACAAATTGGAGTCTTATCATTGGAGGATAAGCTTAGGAGAGAAATGGGGTATAGGATTATTTCCATGGTATGGTGTGACGTTTTTGGCAGATCACATTGATAATATTACTTATACTCTACAAGGTTTTGCAAATGAGACTATAAAAGGGTTTGAATATTTGACAAATACTCAGAAGAGTCATAGACTGACATTGTTGAAACATGACATGGCTCTTGATTATCTTTTGGCTAAGCAAGGTGGTTTGTGTATGGCTTTGAATTTGACAGGAGATGCCTGTTATACTTTGGTTCCTGATAGTACTGATAATATGACGAGTGTTATAGATGCATTGAAGCATATAAGGGATGCGTTTGGCCCTTCGGAAGGAGCCGGATGGTCTGCAAATGCTTGGTTACAGGAGAAATTTGGACCATTGGGAGCAATGTTGGCTCAGGTTATGATAGCGGCTCTTATATCTTTGTGTTTGATGTTCTGTTTTTGTACGTTGTTACTGACTTGTGCGAAAGCTATGTTGTTGAGATGGATTGGAGTTGTGACGCCTGGTAATCAAGTTCAGATGCCGTTACTACGAAGGACTGACAGTGACGATGATGAGGAAGTGAGGTTAGAGTGTGAATTGGTGGAGAAATATCCATTTTGAATATCTTTTATTATTATACTCTCAGCATTTATTTTGGTTGTTATTAGACTATTGGATTATTTAGTAGTCTTTTATTATGTTGTAGTGCATTTGAAGGGGGAAATAGAAGAGGTGATTTATAACTTAGGATAATGGGAAAGTATGATACTGTTAGTTTCACAGTTAACTATAAGGTGATAATCTAATAGGATATCTTAACTTGCATCTGTTGTTTTTGCAAAAGATACTGGTTGGCGGTGTTTTTCTTTCTTTTTAGGACACCACTAGAAGATTATTCAAGAGGTGGTTGGATTTTCAGATAATTCAACCATGGACAATAAGAATGGACTGGAGAATGTTATGAGGACAGGGTGCTAACAAGCCCGGAGTCAACACATGATTGATGCTACATGAGGAGTCGATGTTGCTGAGGAGCTGCAGAGTGTTATGTTTTTGAAAGTTATACTGTGTAGTATTGGGTTTTGTTTAACATCTTGTATTCTTTAGTGTTTGAGCTTTACTGCAAGTGTTTTGTCTAAACATAGAATACTTCTTTTGGTTTTAATCAATTGAAACATGAAGGTTTTGATATGGGGGCAAGTACATTGAAGCCTCAGATGTTTTTTTTTCTTTTTCGATGTTGAGGGATATAGGTGTTAGGCAGGGACAGGTCCATTGGAGGGTCCGATGGGTCGACCAGCCTGAATTTGGACATTGTTTTTTATTTTCTGAGGTTTCCATATGTATTTGTTAAGTCATATCCTCATATGAATTGTTGTAATTCCTCTTTTTAAAATTGGATTTGGAGTACTTTTTGTGGTCGCCTAAGGCAGAGGGACCGTGAGAGATTTTTTTCCTGTCTTGTTGGATTGAGGGATATTTTCAGGAGAGATAGCTGCCTGACAGGTTTTCGCTCTCACACTCCATTAAATTATGTGATAAGAGGAATGTTCTTTTGTTATGCTTGTGAACGTGTGTCAAGGCTCTTACAAGCCTTGAAGGAGGGATATGTAGTGTAATTTTTCATATACATTTTTATATTCATACATTATATATATATATATATTAAGCTGCATACAAAATCCGACGTTCATCTTTTGCTGTGCAAAGAGAATGTTTGCAGAGAGACTTAGGGTCAGAGGTTAATGTATGGTAGGTCTGGGAAACATCTGGCTTGTATTAGTAAAATCTTGGGGCCGTTGTTTTTCTACCACATATGGGGAATGTATTTGGGCCAAAGGTCTTGGGGCTCAGAATGGTAAATGGGGTACTTAAACACGAGGTTCGGCAAACACATTTCAGAGCGTCTTCAGATCAGAAGAAGAGAAGGCCTCTCTCTGGCATCAGAAGATTGGACGTCGGATGTCAGATAAGATGCTATACTTTTTTGTATAATAAATTCATTTACAACTAAGTTGGTATCTGCAGAGTTTTTCTTTAAGCTATCAACAGCGCGTCGACACAGAAGAAGAATAAACATCACTAGCTACGCACTTGATAATATGACAATGATATTAACCATTTCGTGCATGGTGTCCACGCTTGTGGACAGTTAATAATAGTTCAATTTAAAGCATACGAAATGCATTTCACCCTCCAAACAACGAGATGGCACAGTCATAAGGCTCACTGCTTCAGTGTAACAAAAGAAGATCCCCTGAATTCTATTGTACTCTTGAGTGCAGAGGCTTAGAATCTAGGATGGCTGACAATACTAAGAATGCATATCCGTTTAAAGTTTCTACTCAAAAAGACCAAATCCAGTAAAAAAATATTTGTGTATCAAACAGACTCTAATGAACATGTAATGAACCCTTATTTTAGATTCTTTTAATGGCTCAGAAACCAACTGTCCACATATGTGGACATCATGCAACAAAGGCTATAAATCTAAAATACACCATTTGTATGTCATAGTTTTTATATGTTGTGTATATGTATAATAGTAATACATTTATATAAATTTATAGTTGGTGCAGTTAACAAGTTCCCAATCAGGAAATCTAACAAAAAAATACAACAGTTATTATAAAAATGATACTTTTTATTACCTTGAGAAAAATAGCTTTTTGGTAGGACCCGGAAACAGATTATACAGATTAGATTATATACATATCAGATTATACATATCAGATTATAAGGTCATTGAGGAGATTCCAGACGGCAGTGGGTCAGAATGCTCTAGCAGTGTATAGCAATGTATCCACACAGAAGAAAGAACAAAAGGTGGTACATGCAAATATCTACTTCCTGGATGTGGTGTGTGTAAACGCAGGGAGACTTCACCAAATGAAAAACATGCATGCTTGTGACCTGCTGTCTTTCAAAGCATCATTTGTTTGTGCACTGATCAACACTGGAGACATGCAAAAGCACTGTTGTGGATGACCAAGTCTCAGCATTGCTCCCAAGAGAAGGAACCAGGTCAACACCCCTCTGAAATCCGCTACAACATTGAAAAACACTGGCCTTCACCAAAAATGCCATGAGATGCCAACATGAACTGTACAAAAATAAGACAAGATACATCTGTGTCCAATGTCAAGTTTCCCTCTGTCCACACTGTTTTGAGGGATTTCACAGTAAGAAATAAGAGTACTGTAATAAACATGTCTTGCTACCACTGGCCACCTATTTCTATCACTGGATTTGTAGCAAAATTCCAGCCTACAGATTGATTAATTTTACTAGTAATTGTGCTATTGTTAAATGTTGCTGCTTCCAGCATGCTGTTAACAGAACCAAAATTATTTTATTTTATTTCAGGAAAGGAAAAGGAAACCTCACAAATTTTCTAATATTTTACATTTTTATTTAAGTTACAAAAAAGAAGTTCAGCATAGTTTGTATAAAATGTTAGTTTTACAATATAATACATTTAAAAGATCATGAAAGATTTAAGAAAAGATATAAGCATTCTTGGAAACTGTTATGATGTAGGTTACCCCTACACATTACCAAAGAAACATTTGTGCATATATACTTACCTGTTTCCAGTTACCACTGTTGATACTTACCTTCAGGGTCCCAAAAGAGTACCAGTGGGGTAGCTCATGCACTATACTTACCTGGGTGAGTTCAACCTCTGTAGAAGAGGAGGTGAGGAAGAGAGAATCTGAAAGAGAAAATGAGCATTAATAATTGTGTACATACTCAATATAAATCAGAGTAATGGCTATTGTTTGTACACGTATGCCTTGTCATTGCCACACGTAATGTTTTTTGTGGTTTTGTAAATATTCATGATGCTGTTTTTACCTGTAATTAGGATTGGTATATTCTAAGGAGGGGCAACCTGTATTTATAGTACCCTATTCAAGTACCAACATCTTTTTTACCTCTCTTAATAGACAGATCAGACAATTTACATGGTTTGGCAAAACTCCAAGGATTATCTTAAACTAATTATCTCTGGATTATAGTCAAGGAGGATTGTGACTTCCTAATTTTAAATTTTACTAGTGGTCCACCCAAGTCTACAAACTCGCCTCTCACATCGGGTTCGTTTTCCCGGCCCCAGCCGGTCCCTTTAAAGACTGTTTCCCTTGTGAAACTATGGAGTGGTCTGTGTAAAGATAGTGTTACGTTTACTCTAAATTCTAGATATAGTTTAATTCAGTATAATTTTATACACCAGCTCTATGTCACTCCATCTAAATTACATAGAGTTAATCCCAACATTTCACCTCTGTTTTAGATGTGGCTCTGCTGAAGGAACTTTTCTGCATTGCACCTGGTCCTGCCCTAAAGTGAAAAAAAAGTCTGCAATATAATAACAGAGATTATTGGACAAGACTTCCCAGTGGACCCTGAAATGTGTCTTCTGGGCAACTGTACTAATAGTGATTTTAGAAGTAAATATTTTCTACAGCTTACAGAAATGATGTTAGTTACTGATAAAAAATGTATTGCATTAAAATGGAAATGAGATGCACCTATTGTTATTGGGATGTGGCTTTCCGAAATCAAGAGTTGTATATCTTTAGAAAAAATAACCTACCAATTAAATAATAACAGTAAAGTATTTTACAAAACCTGGCAACCATTTATTGATTATATTAAGGACATTCCACTGGACCAGTTAGAATCTATACAGACATAAATATAATTAAACTCTATAATTAAACTCTTGTATCTCTCTGACCCTTATGTGTTTTTCCCCTTTCCTCCACTCCCACCATAAATGTACAATGTATATTTTCCTTTTGTATTTGTTATTTGCATTGTGTTTAAACAAAAATTCAATATGAGTTTTTGTATGTAGATCTGAGCAAGAAAAATAATTTTAAACAAATCTGAATACAATTTTTCATAATTTATGCATAAAAGGGTTAATAATAGTGTATTAATAATCATTATTGATATTATTGACATCTTAGTTGTAATAATAGCAACAATAATCATGTAAACAATTGTTCTATCAGTAATAGCTAGTACAGTATAGTTTGAAATGCTATAGGCACAGGTACACTGCTCAGAAAAATAAAGGGAACACTTAAACAACACAATATAACTCCAAGTAAATCAAACTCTGAAATCAAACTGTCCACTTAGCAAACAACACTGATTGACAATCAATTTCACATGCTGTTGTGCAAATGGAATAGACAACAGGTGGAAATGATTGGCAATTAGCAAGACACATTCAATAAAGGAGTGGTTCTTCAGGTGGGGACCTCAGACCACTTCTCAGTACCTATGCTTTCTGGCTGATGTTTTGGTCACTTTTAAATGTTGGTGGTGCCTCATGTGGCTGGAGTGTGTCAGCAGTTCCTGCAAGATGAAGACTTTGAAGCTATGGACTGGTCCGCCCGTTCCTCAGACCTGAATCCGATTGAGCACATCTGGGACATCATATCTCACTCCATCCACCAACGTCACGTTGCACCACAGACTGTCCAGGAGTTGGCGGATGCTTTAGTGCAGGTCTGGGAGGAGATCCCTCAGGAGACCACCGACACCTCATCAGGTGCATGTTCAGGCGTTGTAGGGAGGTGACACAGGCATGTGGAGGCCACACACAACACTAAGCCTCATTTTGACTTGTTTTAAGGACATTACACCAAAGTTGGCTCAGCCTGTAGTGTGTTTTTCCACTTTAATTTTGTGTATGACTCCAAATCCAGGCCTCCATTGGTTAATACATTTGATTCCCATTGAAGATTTTTGTGTGAATTTCTCTCATTCTCATCTGGTTACGCTAGCCCACAGAAGCTGAATATTCAAGGAGAAGAATGTGTTCAATTGACATGGATCTATTTATTTTTCTCTTAAATTAAAAAAAAACAACACACACACGAATAAAAGGACACCATCGTTAGAAGTGCTTTCATTAGAGCAGTTATGTTCCAGAGTGTGCTGTTTGGGACACAGCCTTACTGTCTAACATTAATGTTAGTCTAACATTAACCTTAACATACACTGTTTTGTCATTTCAGCATTATGCCACCAAAGAAAATAATAATTGTTTTGGTTATATATATATATATATATATATATATATATATATATATATATATATATATATATATATATATATATATATATATATATATAATCCAGATATTGTGTGTATAATTTAAAAGTTTTCTGACAGCAGTACCATGTAATGTGGAGTGTCTAGTTTAGTTTGTAATGTGATCTTTAATTGGATTTATCTAATAATAAACAGATGTACAGATAATGCTGTACTTTGTTTATTCATTTGCACTTTACTGTAATTCCACAAATGTTGTTCTGTTTCACTACACATACAGTGATTTACTATCTTACCTACAATAGAATCAGGTTATAGTTAATATTTAACGTTATTAAATAATAAACTATATTCATTTATTGGAATTTGTTGTCAGAAAATACAATGACTTAGTGTTTTATACAAACAGAAAGAAAGAAAGAGTAAGTCTAAATTGTTGGGTTTTTTTTTGTTTTAATGCAGTTGCAGCACTCTTAGCTGCAGCTCTATTTCTTCTAAGAAGCCTTTTTGTGCTTCTCCTCAAAAGGATGAAGCTGCATGGCTGTTCCCTGCACAAAACCCTGGAAGGGGATCTCCTGCATTTTTTTTGCAGGTGCCACAGCTTTACCCAGGGTGGACTTCAACGGTTTCTTCACCGGAGCTTTAGCTGGAGGAGACAGCGGCGGCAGACCACTTCCCCAGGGCAACCATGTTGGCTTCTCTTTCTCGTCGGCCATTGTTCAGCTCTTACTCGGAGCGGCTCGTACGAAAAAGTGAAGGTGCGGCTGTGAGCGTGCCTATTTATAACCTCGGTTCCCCGCGATACGGGCAAACTATAAAAACCGCCGATGACGTCACACGCTGCAAACAAAACTAGGCACTTGGAGTCGAACGCATCGTATGTGTGGACGACGCTCCTGCGTGACTGGAGTTTAACTCCAAGTGCCTAGTTTTGTTTGCCGCTTGAGACGTCATCGGAAAAACATCCTGAAGCACAATCACTTCAATTCATTCTCCTATACAGTCCTATTGTTTTTCTTTAGGAAATTATTGAATACATCACAACATCTCATATTTGATCCTGACTTGATTTGACCCATATTTGATTAAGATCAAGAGAAATAAATTGAATACAAAAGTTGCTGGACAACACCGTTTCATCACAGGCTGATAGGGTGACACAGGGTGACAGCAAAAACACAAATTACATTTACTTTCATGGTTGTACCTGATATGCCTGTCCTTCCCATCCTGACATACAGTGAAAACTTAAAAAGAAGTGTGACTGCAGCATAATTAATAGATCTATATAATCTTCATCCTGAGTGTGTCATAGTGGACAAACACGATTAGCCCTACAGCAAAGTCATACAACTAACAGTAACTGTATTAGCCCTACATTTGTACTAGTAAATAATATTTAGACTCTTAACCAGAAATAACACTTTTGCATATACCTGAATAGCAGCGGTAGCATTCATTATAGTAATTTACATTGTTGTAACATACAGCAAACAATGAAATAGAGGTAACGGTGGCTAGGCAGTAGTGTAACATGGGTTCTTAATACACAAACCATTCTAAAGGTTCAAATCTGTAATCTATAATTGTGACTTAAGTATGTTGGGGGTTTTATTTCATATAGATGCTGGGTCCAAAGACGTCCAGTCTAGTAACATCCAAACTGTAGCCACAGTAAGCACGGGCCAAGTTCACTCTGTTCCTAATGGAGTTCGCTTACTGGTGTATGACAACCTGCCTCCTGCTGGCAAACCACAAAAATAACTGGTTATTTGCATTGTGTTTAAAAAATTAAAATCAAAATAAAATAATTAAAAAATATTTTTTGTTTCTTAAAATGAAATTTCATATAATTTTTTATGCAGATATGAGCGAGATAAATACACCCAATGCTCCTTCGCTACCCTGAAGAGAGCATGGACCTGTAAGGAGAACAAGAAGTGCAGTAGCAGTGCAGCTGGAGCAGACACCCTGTGCTCCTCCGCTACCCTGGAGAGAGCACGGACCTGTAAGGCGATTTAGGAATGCAGTGGGGAAAAAGCCACAATAAAATAAAATCAAAAGGCAAAACATTCAGGGTTTTCTCTTTCTTTCTTTTTTATTTGTATATAAAATAATTTTATAATGGAAATCATTTCTTAAAAGTTTGTATGATGTAAAATGAAGAGATGGTTGATATTAAATGACTTCATGACAACTGAGAGAAAAACTCACAATAACTCAAACACTAATAACCAAATCTCCCTAACTAAACAATAATTCATAGTATTTTGTGATGACACATTCCAATAAATTAATGTATCTTATTATTTAATAATGTTACCATGTGCTACTGTTCTTATAAAGTATAGGTTTAAATGTTGGTGTCTATAGCATTTCAAACTACACTGCATTAGCTATTACTGACGTAACAATTGTTTAAATGATTATTGTTGTTATTACTAGTACTATGATATAAATAACACCATATACTGTTATTAGTGGTATGTTTAATAAAAACTGTAATAATGATTTCTTTGATCTTGGCTGCACTAAATACAGTTTTATTTCAGATATTTCATCTAGTTTGAAGTAATTTTTCAACTCAGACATCGAAACAACGTGGAGATTTAGTTGAAAAGTGAAAAGATTTCATCCCAATTTCGAGTTTATTTCAACCATAAACATGTGATACATTCATCCTATTACGTACTGTGACCGGCGGCGGCTCTGCCGGCCCCACTCGATCGCGACATCCCAGGCGAAGACAGCTGTCCGCGGTGCTGAAGGCGGGGCCGACAGCTTCAGCACCCCTTGTTGTGGATAGCAAGAGACCGCGTGGCCGAAGAGGCGGAGCGCAGAACCACACACGCCGGGTAGCCACTGACAAGCGCACCTGCAGTCATGCAGGTCATCTCCCTAACCGCTCACCGTGGCTCCTTTCTCTGCTGCGCTCCCTCTGTCCTCCCTCTGTCCTCCCTCTGTCCTCCCCACCGCAGGAGACTAATCCGCAAGTTCGTGACGCGGACTCTTCCGTATATGTTACGTTAGCTTAACTGCGTTATATAGCTCCGAGTAATTATAAGTAACTTATTTTAATTGCACCAGAAAAATGAACGTAGCTAGGATGTGTTTTAATTTGAACATTCAGCAATATTCTTAATAATTAATAAAAGTATTTTTCTCAGTATAATATTACATTATAAACAGCATTTTGTCTTTAACAAATGAATTCTATTTAGTAATGATGATGAAGTGACCGCCAAAAGTTCAAAGACTGTCTCAAAGAGGGAAGATTGCTGGCCAGTGAGTTTGCAAGCCAAGTAGTAAGTGCTCAGGAACTTCATTTCCCACATGTAGAAGCTACAAGTATTGCATTACCTGTTCCTGGTGAGTATCCACTTACAAGATTGTCTTCAGTTTTATTTCAGCCACTGACCAGAAAAAGACTAAACCTGGTGTCACTGTGTGCTGGAAGAAGAGGGACCTGAATGGGAACCTGTCTCTGGATAGTAAGTTTGACTCACTCACTCTGTGAGTCTGCATTGATTGATGTTTTCCTCATTTTGATGTTACTGATTAGCTGTGGATACACTTTGCAGCACTTGCTCTTTCTTTGAGGCTCTATGTCTTTACCTGCTTAAGCATTTGTGATATAGTAACCAAGATGTACACGGATCAGTCATAACATTCAAACCACTGAGGTCTTGAGGCTGCTCCCAGTATCCAGTGTTTAGTACATACCAAAAGTGATCCAAGTAAGGACAACTGGTGAATCAGCAACAGGGTCATGGCGCCTGTTTTGTCCAATCCCTTGTTAATGGTAAAGTCTTGAGGAGTCCATGTCTCGGTGAATCAGAGCTGTTTCGGCGGCTCATGGCGTGTGGTTTTAATGATATGGCAGATCGTTGTATAGTTACTTATGACATCTTTCAGTCAGTTTGGCCAGTGTTGGGTGTGAACAAAGATGATTATCTTTTATTTTTTATTATAATTACTGTTTTTTTTTCTTCATCAAGTGTGCAAAAACCAAATGAAGCAGCTGTTTATGATTCACACGAATCACAGCATGATGAGTCTGAAGAAATATTGTGTCTTGGTAAGTCACTTAATTTATGGGTAATTCCACACCAGCTCACCTTCCTCCTCTCCGTTTATGTCATGAAAAGATTCAAGCAAATTCTTTAGTTTAATAAGTTTTTGTATGTCTCCCAGGTATTTTTTGGTGTTTTTGCTTGTAATTTAAAAAAAAAAAAAAAGTTTACAACTTTCTTTCTTGTAAGACTTCATGGTATATATTTGTTTTTTGGCGAAATCTTAAAATACCCCCCCAAAGATCATTAGAACATACTTCAGACATTAAAGTCATGACATCATCACCTGCTTTCCAGTAATTTACCTCTTGCATTTCTGTTTTGGATGTATCAGTACTGATAACAATATTGGGGCTGATACAAGCTCATTGTCTTGTAGTCATGAATATGTCCTGATACCACCATGCTCAAACTTATGTGATGTAAGTGTGCGTTGCCACACTAATGGACAAACAACTCGAGCTGGCAGCTGGCAGTCATAGACAGCTGCTGATGTTGTGGCAGTCAGACACAGCGGTCACATTCTGCCTTTGTAATGCTCCCAGTGGAAGAACACTGTGTGATTCTAGCCCATTTTTAAACACATATCGTCACAGTCACAGCCACTTCCCCAGTACGATTGGAGACGTGGAGACCATGGACAGACATCGATTTTTTTATGTGTGTTATCTAGTTATAACTTAAAATGTAATCAACATAACTATGAATAGCCTTTATTCTAAATAAGTATCAAGTGAATGTGTGTTGGTGATGTGTGCACATACTCAAATTCTCCTAATTCCTCTAATTTTCTGGGCTATGATTGTTTTTCTTCCTTTTCAGATGCATTTTTTAAACAATTAAGACAAACATTGGATGCTGTTCCTGCTCCTCCAGTGGAGACCCCACTCAGGTCTTGGGCACAACATCAGTGTTTGTATGAGGAACAAATGAAAGCTGCTCGACCTCTGCTGTTGAAGTGGAAATTAGAAGGAGAACAAGTGATCCGTTGAACCTGCCAAAAGTGTGGTGCTGCAGAAGCACATGTTCTTCTTCCTGCGCAGGCTCAGGAAGTTTGGACTGCCTCCTGATATCCTCACCAGCTTCTATA
>CM038713.1:11672720-11722715 GCA_021613375.1 Megaleporinus macrocephalus | reverse complement strand
AAATCTTGGTGTAAAAATGGTCTCAGATCTGACGTTTAATCAACACATAGGTAATATTACAAGAACACCGTATCTTCACCTGCGAAACATTTCAAAGTTAAGAAATGCGTTATCTATGTTTGATGCCGAAAAGTTAGTGCATGCCTTTATAACCTCAAGGCTAGATTACTGTAATGCATTGTTGTCAGGATGCTCCAGCAGGAACCTGAATTAACTTCAGTTAGTTCAGAACGCTGCAGCTAGAGTACTAACTAAAACTAGGAAATTCCATCACATCAGTCCAGTTTTATCAGCTACACTGGCTTCCTGTTGAATTCCGTATCGACTATAAAATTCTTTTACTGACGTATAAAGCCCTGCACGGTCTCGTACCGGAATACCTGCAAGAACTAATTTCCTATTATGAACCGCCACACTTACTCAGATCACAGGATGCTGGGGGGGGGGATTTTTTTCCTACAAAGCCCCCAAACTGTGGAATAATCTCCCAGTTAATGTTCGGGACTCTGACACAACCACCCACCTGTCCCGCCGAATACTGTTGGAGGACTGACCACCATGTTACCTTGTAACCTCTTCATCTATGTCATCTGCTGCACCTCGACTGCATTACTGTATAATCTAGATGTAGCACCTGAGCAGCTTCTCTCCTTTTAGTTCATTTTGTTTATAATCAGATCTGTCAGAGTCACCAGCTGCACTCTAAACACTCCATATCCTCTATACTAACCCAAACCAGAAAACTCTGTTTTTCTCTCTCTCTCTGAGGTAATAACCGCCCACCTGTCCCGTCGAATGCTGTTGGAGGTCTGACTGTCAGGGCCTCCTCGTCACCCGGCAACAACCAGCTCTCCTCTCTCTGCTACACATTGACTCCTCTGTACTAACCCAAACCAGAACTAACTTTGTTGTTCTCTTCTCTCTGTCTCTCTCTCTGTCTCTCTTTCTCAGGTAATAACCGCCCAACTGTCCCGCCGAATACTGTTGGAGGTCTGACTGTCAGGGCCTCCTGGTCACCTGGCACCAACCAGCTCTCCTCTTCCTGCTACATCTCTGGATCTGCCAGAGTCACCAGCTACACTCTAAACACTCCTCATCCTCTGTACTAACCCAAACCAGACCTTACTCTGTCTCTGTATTAACCTAAACCAGAACTAACTCTGTCTGTTTTCTCTTTCTGAGGTAATAACCGCCCACCTGTCCCGCCGAATACTGTAAAGCACTGACCACCAGGCCCCCCCCGTCACCCGGCACCAATCAGCTCTCCTCTCCATTTGCTCCATCCTTGACTGCATCACTGTATCACCCACCTGATGTACCACCTGTACAGCTTCTAAAGCTCTTACCTTCAGACTCAGCTTTAGTTTATTAAACTGTAAATACTGTTCGACCAGAGGAGGATGGGTCTCCCCTTGTGAATCTGGTTCCTCCCAAGGTTTTTTCCTCCAGTTGTTTTTCCTTGCCACTATAGCCTCTGGCTTGCTCGCCAGGGATAAAGTGTTGTGATTTCATGTTTTTCATGCTTTAAAATTCCTGTAAAGCTGCTTTGTGACAACGTCGTTGTAAAAAACGCTATACAAATAAACTTGACTTGACTAGACTAGATAACTACACAGAAGACGATGGTGTCCATAAGTGATCTTGACCTTCTTGGCGCCATTAGACACATTAACGATACCAAGAGTAACCACATTCCAGGCTAAATACCACAACAAAACTGATCAACACATTATTGGTCCATATTAAAGCACCAATTAAAAAAAACTCGCTACAAACACAAAGAGAACAAATACGCAATTTAGCAATTGTTATTTTATTAACATGGTAACTTGATGTGTGTTAACATAACCCTTTTCAAAACTCTCCTGGAGGACATACAAGCTGCTGTTGTAACTGAACAAATATAAATCTGTAGTGCACAGAGAAGTCAGTAAGCACGCCTGTGTTTTTGTCTGGGATTAGCCTTCAGTCCAAATTTAACTTATGGGTTTCAGCAAATGAAAGATGCAGAGGAATAGCTTAGCTGTATGTAGAAGGCCTGTCAACAAAGATCTACATTGCTAAATAAATAAACAAGCATGCTGATGGAACCTATTTTATCTAATCAAGCCTTCATTAATTCAAATTATTTACAATACATTATTGAACACTATGAACATCAAGGAATTCTTAAGCTCAATTAAGTAGACAGATGAGTAGAAGTATTATAAGATTTCTTCTTCTGAAATGTCTGGGCTGCTGTACCCATCTTCATCATCCACCTGGTCTGTGTCCTTCAGAAATGTTAGGCTGAGTGCGGGATTCTTTTCTGCTATCAGGCTGTACGTACTTCTCACATCCCTTAGCTGCAACTGTAAATGATTGAGTCTGCGCAAGAGAACACTTTGAAATCAAGGGAGTGCATCTTCTGTCGGGTGATTTGATAATACTGTGTAAAAATGAGAAAGCTTACGTTAAGTACAGTACATGGGTGCAACTAATGTGTAAAAAGGAGCTATACAAATGACTTTGAACAGCTTGTACATACACTTATTATCCAGTCTATCAAGTTTAGCAGTAATATGGAAAACATCACTACTAGTGTCAGAATCTGAACGCTGACAGAGAAATAGAGAATAATTTGTGCTTGAAAAAAACAAAAACATAAAAAAATAGAATCAAGATAGAGTCAAAAGGAGTAGCATACCAGCACCACTCAAACATAAATAACTCTGGCAGTGCCACTGCTTTGTTAAGAATGGTCCATGACCAAAATAATAAGTGGTGGACCCTTTATATTGAGACATTGTGAAAGGGGTGCTGATAAAGGCTGCAACTATAAACATGCAAAGTGCATCTATGTTGAATCTGTGTATAGGTACAAGGTAAACAAACAGACAACTGTTAAATACTTACACAGACTATTTATGGTTGAAAAATAATCAGCACTAAGACACAAGGTCAAATATATAAAACGTCTGACACAAGATTTGCTGTGTTCACTAAACAGGTTTGACTACACCTTGCAAACAAGTAACACTATGCCTGAAATACATATGCAGTGCCATAATTATACACTGGTGTGTATGTGTATAATATAAATACACTGATCAGCCATGACTGTAGTTCATTTGTTTCTGTATATACTCTATGAACCTGTTCTTTAATGGTCAGGACCCCTACAGGACCACCAGAGTAGATATTATTTGGGTTATGGATCATTCTCAGCACTGCAGTGACACTGATGTGGTGGTGGTGGTGTGTTAGTGTGTGTTGTGCTGGTATAAGTGTATCTGACACAGCAGTGCTGCTGGAGCGTTTAAACACCTCAGTGTCACTGCCGTCTGAGAATCATCCACCAACCAAAATGATCCAGCCAACAGTGTCCTGTGGGCAGCGTCCTCTAACCACTGATTCAAGTCTCTGACTGAACATCTACAAGGTGGACCATCATATCACATTTTACCTGTAAATGTAGACGCCCACTGTCTGACATCAGAAACCCACTGATTCAGAACTTCCACAGAGAGGAAGTTGTTCTCCAAGAGCCTGCAGGCTGGCTGCTTCCTCTGCTGCCCTTTGTACTGTCTTTTCAGAAGGATAAACGAGCGTGTCAGCACAATTATTTTTATTGGAAAATATGTAAACACACACACACACACACACTTACTTTGGTGAATCTCTGAGCTAGAGCCTGTTGTAGGTTCTCCTTTCTCTTATTCCAACCAATTGACTGTAGAGTTATCATATCGGTTCTAACTAAAGGAGGGGAACAGGACAACAGAACAAACACTACACTTAGACATCTAATAGTTTGATATAGGAGAGAGTATGGCACAACCTAATTTAGGGTACAGTGTACCATTTTAGGTGGGTATGAAGTTTCAAGGCAGCTTTTGATCAAAACAAATTAATTAAAAACATTAATATCAAAAAAAAATTTGAGAAAAATATTGCAATGTGACTAACAGGTGTTTCTGGGTGCCCTGTTAATTTGGTTGTTCATAATTTTAATAGCTCTAAATGTCTACTCTTGGTATGAACCTTGGGTTTTGCCTGTGAACACTGCACTAGGAGAAAAGCACAAACCCAAATGAGGACCAGAGAGTCGCCTATAGGAGAAAAACATGCCATTTTGAAGCTGAGAAAAGAAGCAAAACTGATTAGACCAAGGACAAGAATTTGGAATGTGCTGAAAGAGAAAGCAACCACTAGTGTACTAAGAGATGGCCAAGTCCATTACTAGACTTCAACCTAACTGAACATGCATTTCACCTCCTGAACAGGCGGCTAAAAGAAAAATACACGCGCTCCACCAAAAAACTAATAAAAAAAAAATCAACAGAAAGAAGTCAGAAAAAGCATCTTAAACAAGAAATGCAAAAGTTATGATGTCAGCCAAACTCGGTGATGTCAAACCAGGCTTGATGAAGTTCTTGCAACCAAATAAGCATCATTTACTTTATGACAGTCTTTCCTCAAAATAGGGTGCTTTGCTACCAAAAGTACCATGTTGTTTAACAAATCCAAATAAATTTTTCTGGAAATAAAACCTCAAAGTCTGATCTTTTGTGCCTTCAGAGCATAGCAGAAACAAAAATTGGCCTTGGAATTTCATTACCTCTGAAGGAGATTGTGCCATTTGCACTCCTGCTGCTTTAGGCTAAATATGGTAGAGGATGTATACATTTTAAAGTTGTGTAGATTGTTTGTATAAAGCAATTATAATCTTGCTCTAATCATTAATTCAAACACTGTAAGGTTGTGCCCCACTCTCCACCTTGTCTCATCTGAATGCTTATTTCCACCTGACTTGTTCATGTACTTTGTGGTCAATGCTGTGCGTGACAGAAAACTGCTGACCTGACTCCTACCACCCCATCTCACCTGCAGTAGAGCACAACTGTACCTCCCATTTTCCATTGTGTGCTTAGGCATGCGTGATACAAAGAAATGGCTTCATCTCTGTCAGACTTTTAAACACAGGTAGATTCTCAGCCACCTTCTCCAAATATGGCCAATACCTAGAAAAAAAATACATTTAAATACATTATGATAAACTCACGCTCAGTTATTGTGTACATACATTTTGGTATTTGGAGTGCCAACCAACTTACACACTATGAAGCAAGATAACTCAGTAAGTTTATGTGGGCTACCTAGATCAGAAAACACAGGACTTAACAAGCCATTCAGAATTAGCCAACTTTGTTATGTCAACAGGGGGCTCCTTACAAAAACCCCTGTCAACCCCAAAGAGCCCATCCATAGCAAAACTGCAGACGAAAGAAATGTACGTGTTTAAAAAATAACTAGACTCTAGATAGTTGTTGGCATCACTCGCTGCAGGACCCACAATAATGTTAACGCTACTAACCTGTTAGTTGAATGTCTCTAACTTGAACTTCATGGTTACAGTAGTGTGAAGCTTTTGCCTTGGAACACTGCCTGCCTGAATAAGGGGGGTGGTGTAAGCAGTAGGTAATTTAAAGGAACAGACAATCAAATCGGCCGTTCTAAACAGGATCATTTAAAACGTGCTGTGGTGCCTCATTGCTATTTTGACCAAAGAATGTCACAGACATGTAATTAAGACCCCATGTAATTGTGTTAATTTCTGTAAAAGGGGTACAATATGTGCCCCTAAGGTGGACCAGTACAGAGTATAAGAAATATACCCCACCTGCATGTGACATCTATACAAAAGAATCACACATTTGATGCCTGTGCCACCTCTTTTTGAAGGTACATGGGGTATATAAAGAATTCCTCACGGTAGTGGTTCAGTCCACGCAATTAAAAGCCATGTTATTTCCAGGCCCTCCTCATCCAACTTTGCACTGGACTTTGACGATGTCTCTCTGCCAGCTGTAAATGTTGATGTTCCACAGACAGCTCCACCAGGCCTCTGAAGGTAATTGTAGGCAAAAGGATTTCTTTACAAAAGTGACACTAGAGTAGAAAATTCATGTCAGTAAAACCATATACATAAAAACTAGAAAAACTATGGACACCCATATTGCCAACATTAAAAGTAATCACAAGGGACAGCTGATACAAACTGTCTGTACTCAACCCTTTAAATGACTTCTAATCAGATTAACAAAGCTTGACATCATCCTTAGCAAGGAAGATGCCCTCACTGCTTTTTAACAATGTTTAATACTCAAAATTCGAATCAATCACAAACTCTGACCGCAACAGGCAACTTCTGCTCTTCAAACATACAATACTGGAATTCCACTTTTTAGAAATGTGTCTCCACAGATGGAACCTGCCTATTACAGTACAACAACGTGGAAGATGATAACAGTGTAATTTTAAGAGAATTTAAAGTCTCAGACATCAATTTCCTTTTATGACTGGTCAATAGAAATTCTAACTTTTTTCTAAGTTTCTCTAGAATGGCACATTTCACACCAAATCCAACATTTTCTATGAATCGTAACAAATTAGTTATACTGAATTTAAGAAAAACTAGTGATCCCATTAGGTTTACTCAGCCTGCCTGATTGATGTGATCGATGTTCTAGCATTCTCACAAAGGCCTGGCGAGATAGTGCTGGAGCAGTCATTCATTTCATAGAATGTTGTAAAAACATCGTAGACTGTATGGCAGCTTGTAGTCGCTGGCCAATAACAAGCCAGCAAGTCCTTCACCTCTGGAGTCCACTTTTGCTTGCACGAAACAGAATGTATGGTCCCAAGTTGAGAAAACAGAGAATAATTGTAGATAAACATTTAAAGTAATGCTAGATAGGCTGGAGCATTGGGATGATGAAACAGTGTAAGGGTAAGATATTTATCTTGATCAAAAGGAAACATTTGTCACACTAACTGTTTCCTGGTCAAACAAACTGAAGGTCCCTGAAACCCTATTTGGGTGTGATTTGTGCAATAGTGCCATGTTGGGGGGGGTTATTAGTACTGTATACATACCATTTATCGTCACCAACACAATCTGTTTCCCTGCAGAGATGGAGACTTCTAGTTTTTAAGTTCAAGTTTCCAGTTTATTTGTCATTTGTCATCATGTCAGGACATAACATGCATTGAAATGCTTGGGGTGAGGCTCAGATAAAACTCTACAGCAGGGCAGCATTATATATGTAAAACAGTGCAAACATACAATAAATAGACAATATTAAAGTAAAAATAAGCTAAAAAATATACATATAGTTATAACTGAAATATATAAAGGACTATACAATACACAAGATATATACATAGGATATACAGGGGGACATCTGTGAAAAATGTTGCATGGGCAGGTTCTGAGTAGATATATCTATTTAAAGTGACTTAGTGATATTGTCCATAGCAGCGATATCAGAATAAATAATATAAAGTGTAACAATGTATCAGGGGTCGAGTGAACGGTATTGGGGTCTTTCAGCCTCACAGTTTGTTCAGGAGCCTGACAGCCTGTGGGTAGAAGCTGTTCAGTAGCTGGTTGTTCTGGCCTGGATGCTGCGGAATCTCCTGCCTGATGACAGTATGGTGAACAGGCCGTGTGCTGGGTGACCGCTGTCTGACCTGATCTTTTGGATTTTCCTCAGGCAGCGGGACTGATAGATGTCCTGTAAGGCTGGTAGTTTGTTGCCTATGATGTATTCTGCTGTCCTCACCACTCCTTTAGGGCCTTGCGGTCGCAGGCAGTGCAGCTGCCGTACCAGACAGTGATGCAGCCCGTTAGGATGCTCTCTATAGTGCAACATACAAACACTGATGTTGTGCCCAAGACCTGAGTGGGGTCTCCACTGGAGGAGCAGGAACAGCATCCAATGTTTGTCTTAATTGTTTAAAAAATGCATCTGAAAAGGAAGAAAAACAATCATAGTTGAGGAATTAGGAGAATCTGAGTATGTGCACACATCACCAACACACATTCACTTGATACTTATTTAGAATAAAGGCTATTCATAGTTATATTGATTACATTTTAAGTTATAACTAGATAACACACATAAAAAAATCGATGTCTGTCCATGGTCTCCACGTCTCCAATCGTACTGGGGAAGTGGCTGTGACTGTGACGATATGCGTTTAAAAATGGGCTAGAATCACACAGTGTTCTTCCACTGGGAGCATTACAAAGGCATAATGTGACCGCTGTGTCTGACTGCCACAACATCAGCAGCTGTCTATGACTGCCAGCTGCCAGCTCGAGTTGTTTGTCCATTAGTGTGGCAACGCACACTTACATCACATAAGTTTGAGCATGGTGGTATCAGTACATATTCATGACTACAAGACAATGAGCTTGTATCAGCCCCAATATTGTTATCAGTACTGATACATCCAAAATAGAAATGCAAGAGGTAAATTACTGGAAAGCAGGTGATGATGTCATGACTTTAATGTCTGAAGTATGTTCTAATGATCTTTGGGGGGGTATTTTGAGACGTCGCCAAAAAACAAATATATACCATGAAGTCTTACAAAAAAGAAAGTTGTAAACTTTTTTTTTTTTTTAATTACAAGCAAAAACACCAAAAAATACCTGGGAGACATACAAAAACTTATTAAACTAAAGAATTTGCTTGAATCTTTTCATGACATAAACGGAGAGGAGGAAGGTGAGCTGGTGTGGAATTACCCATAAATTAAGTGACTTACCAAGACACAATATTTCTTCAGACTCATCATGCTGTGATTCGCGTGAATCATAAACAGCTGCTTCATTTGGTTTTTGCACACTTGATGAAGAAAAAAAAACAGTAATTATAATAAAAAATAAAAGATAATCATCTTTGTTCACACCCAACACTGGCCAAACTGACTGAAAGATGTCATAAGTAACTATACAACGATCTGCCATATCATTAAAACCACACGCCATGAGCCGCCGAAACAGCTCTGATTCACCGAGACATGGACTCCTCAAGACTTTACCATTAACAAGGGATTGGACAAAACAGGCGCCATGACCCTGTTGCTGATTCACCAGTTGTCCTTACTTGGATCACTTTTGGTATGTACTAAACACTGGATACTGGGAGCAGCCTCAAGACCTCAGTGGTTTGAATGTTATGACTGATCCGTGTACATCTTGGTTACTATATCACAAATGCTTAAGCAGGTAAAGACATAGAGCCTCAAAGAAAGAGCAAGTGCTGCAAAGTGTATCCACAGCTAATCAGTAACATCAAAATGAGGAAAACATCAATCAATGCAGACTCACAGAGTGAGTGAGTTAAACTTACTATCCAGAGACAGGTTCCCATTCAGGTCCCTCTTCTTCCAGCACACAGTGACACCAGGTTTTGTCTTTTTCTGGTCAGTGGCTGAAATAAAACTGAAGACAATCTTGTAAGTGGATACTCACCAGGAACAGGTAATGCAATACTTGTAGCTTCTACATGTGGGAAATGAAGTTCCTGAGCACTTACTACTTGGCTTGTAAACTCATTGGCCAGCAATCTTCCCTCTTTGAGACAGTCTTTGAACTTTTGGCGGTCACTTCATCATCATTACTAAATAGAATTCATTTGTTAAAGACAAAATGCTGTTTATAATGTAATATTATACTGAGAAAAATACTTTTATTAATTATTAAGAATATTGCTGAATGTTCAAATTAAAACACATCCTAGCTACGTTCATTTTTCTAGTGCAGTTAAAATAAGTTACTTATAATTACTCGGAGCTATATAACGCAGTTAAGCTAACGTAACATATACGGAAGAGTCCGCGTCACGAACTTGCGGATTAGTCTCCTGCGGTGGGGAGGACAGAGGGAGGACAGAGGGAGGACAGAGGGAGGACAGAGGGAGCGCAGCAGAGAAAGGAGCCACGGTGAGCGGTTAGGGAGATGACCTGCATGACTGCAGGTGCGCTTGTCAGTGGCTACCCGGCGTGTGTGGTTCTGCGCTCCGCCTCTTCGGCCACGCGGTGTCTTGCTGTCCACAACAAGGGGTGCTGAAGTTGTCGGCCCCCGCCTTCAGCACCGCGGACAGCTGTCTTCGCCTGGGATGTCGCGATCGAGTGGGGCCGGCAGAGCCGCCGCCGGTCACAGTACGTAATAGGATGAATGTATCACATGTTTATGGTTGAAATAAACTCGAAATTGGGATGAAATCTTTTCACTTTTCAACTAAATCTCCACGTTGTTTCGATGTCTGAGTTGAAAAATTACTTCAAACTAGATGAAATATCTGAAATAAAACTGTATTTAGTGCAGCCAAGATCAAAGAAATCATTATTACAGTTTTTATTAAACATACCACTGCTCAAAAGTCATAATACTATGACATTAATATTAATAATAGTGTATTAATAACAGTATATGGTGTTATTTATACCATAGTACTAGTAATAACAACAATAACCATTTAAACAATTGTTACGTCAGTAATAGCTAATGCAGTGTAGTTTGAAATGCTATAGACACCAACATTTAAACCTATACTTTATAAGAACAGTAGCACATGGTAACATTATTAAATAATAAGATACATTCATTTATTGGAATGTGTCATCACAAAATACTATGAATTATTGTTTAGTTAGGGAGATTTGGTTATTAGTGTTTGAGTTATTGTGAGTTTTTCTCTCAGTTGTCATGAAGTCATTTAATATCAACCATCTCTTCATTTTACATCATACAAACATTTAAGAAATGATTTCCATTATAAAATCATTTTATATACAAATGAAAAAGAAAGAAAGAGAAAACCCTGAATGTTTTGCCTTTTGATTTTATTTTATTGTGGCTTTTTCCCCACTGCATTCCTAAATCGCCTTACAGGTCCGTGCTCTCTCCAGGGTAGCGGAGGAGCACAGGGTGTATTTATCTCGCTCATATCTGCATAAAAAATCATATGAAATTTCATTTTAAGAAACAAAAAATATTTTTTAATTATTTTATTTTGATTTTAATTTTTTAAACACAATGCAAATAACCAGTTATTTTTGTGGTTTGCCAGCAGGAGGCAGGTTGCATTACACCAGTAAGCGAACTCCATTAGGAACAGAGTGAACTTGGCCCGTGCTTACTGTGGCTACAGTTTGGATGTTACTAGACTGGACGTCTTTGGACCCAGCATCTATATGAAATAAAACCCCCAACATACTTAAGTCACAATTATAGATTACAGATTTGAACCTTTAGAATGGTTTGTGTATTAAGAACCCATGTTACACTACTGCCTAGCCACCGTTACCTCTATTTCATTGTTTGCTGTATGTTACAACAATGTAAATTACTATAATGAATGCTACCGCTGCTATTCAGGTATATGCAAAAGTGTTATTTCTGGTTAAGAGTCTAAATATTATTTACTAGTACAAATGTAGGGCTAATACAGTTACTGTTAGTTGTATGACTTTGCTGTAGGGCTAATTGTGTTTGTCCACTATGACACACTCAGGATGAAGATTATATAGATCTATTAATTATGCTGCAGTCACACTTCTTTTTAAGTTTTCACTGTATGTCAGGATGGGAAGGACAGGCATATCAGGTACAACCATGAAAGTAAATGTAATTTGTGTTTTTACTGTCACCCTGTGTCACCCTATCAGCCTGTGATGAAACGGTGTTGTCCAGCAACTTTTGTATTCAATTTATTTCTCTTGATCTTAATCAAATATGGGTCAAATCAAGTCAGGATCAAATATGAGATGTTGTGATGTATTCAATAATTTCCTAAAGAAAAACAATAGGACTGTATAGGAGAATGAATTGAAGTGATTGTGCTTCAGGATGTTTTCCGATGACGTCACTAGCGGCAAACAAAACTAGACTCTTGGAGTTAAACTCCAGTCATGCACAAGCGTTGTCCACACATACGATGCGTTCGACTCCAAGTGCCTAGTTTTGTTTGCAGCGTGTGACGTCATCGGCGGTTTTTATAGTTTGCCCGTATCGCGGGGAACCGAGGTTATAAATAGGCACGCTCACAGCCGCACCTTCACTTTTTCGTACGAGCCGCTCCGAGTAAGAGCTGAACAATGGCCGACGAGAAAGAGAAGCCAACATGGTTGCCCTGGGGAAGTGGTCTGCCGCCGCTGTCTCCTCCAGCTAAAGCTCCGGTGAAGAAACCGTTGAAGTCCACCCTGGGTAAAGCTGTGGCACCTGCAAAAAAAATGCAGGAGATCCCCTTCCAGGGTTTTGTGCAGGGAACAGCCATGCAGCTTCATCCTTTTGAGGAGAAGCACAAAAAGGCTTCTTAGAAGAAATAGAGCTGCAGCTAAGAGTGCTGCAACTGCATTAAAAAAAAAAAAAACAACAATTTAGACTTACTCTTTCTTTCTTTCTGTTTGTATAAAACACTAAGTCATTGTATTTTCTGACAACAAATTCCAATAAATGAATATAGTTTATTATTTAATAACGTTAAATATTAACTATAACCTGATTCTATTGTAGGTAAGATAGTAAATCACTGTATGTATAGTGAAACAGAACAACATTTGTGGAATTACAGTAAAGTGCAAATGAATAAACAAAGTACAGCATTATCTGTACATCTGTTTATTATTAGATAAATCCAATTAAAGATCACATTACAAACTAAACTAGACACTCCACATTACATGGTACTGCTGTCAGAAAACTTTTAAATTATACACACAATATCTGGATTATATATATATATATATATATATATATATATATATATATATATATATATATATATATATATATTAATATATATTATATATATATATATATATATATTAATATATATATATATATATATATATATATATATAACCAAAACAATTATTATTTTCTTTGGTGGCATAATGCTGAAATGACAAAACAGTGTATGTTAAGGTTAATGTTAGACAGTAAGGCTGTGTCCCAAACAGCACACTCTGGAACATAACTGCACTAATGAAAGCACTTCTAACGATGGTGTCCTTTTATTCGTGTGTGTGTTGTTTTTTATTAAATTAAGAGAAAAATAAATAGATCCATGTCAATTGAACACATTCTTCTCCTTGAATATTCAGCTTCTGTGGGCTAGCGTAACCAGATGAGAATGAGAGAAATTCACACAAAAATCTTCAATGGGAATCAAATGTATTAACCAATGGAGGCCTGGATTTGGAGTCATACACAAAATTAAAGTGGAAAAACACACTACAGGCTGAGCCAACTTTGGTGTAATGTCCTTAAAACAAGTCAAAATGAGGCTTAGTGTTGTGTGTGGCCTCCACATGCCTGTGTCACCTCCCTACAACGCCCTGAACATGCACCTGATGAGGTGTCGGTGGTCTCCTGAGGGATCTCCTCCCAGACCTGCACTAAAGCATCCGCCAACTCCTGGACAGTCTGTGGTGCAACGTGACGTTGGTGGATGGAGTGAGATATGATGTCCCAGATGTGCTCAATCGGATTCAGGTCTGAGGAACGGGCGGACCAGTCCATAGCTTCAAAGTCTTCATCTTGCAGGAACTGCTGACACACTCCAGCCACATGAGGCACCACCAACATTTAAAAGTGACCAAAACATCAGCCAGAAAGCATAGGTACTGAGAAGTGGTCTGAGGTCCCCACCTGAAGAACCACTCCTTTATTGAATGTGTCTTGCTAATTGCCAATCATTTCCACCTGTTGTCTATTCCATTTGCACAACAGCATGTGAAATTGATTGTCAATCAGTGTTGTTTGCTAAGTGGACAGTTTGATTTCAGAGTTTGATTTACTTGGAGTTATATTGTGTTGTTTAAGTGTTCCCTTTATTTTTCTGAGCAGTGTACCTGTGCCTATAGCATTTCAAACTATACTGTACTAGCTATTACTGATAGAACAATTGTTTACATGATTATTGTTGCTATTATTACAACTAAGATGTCAATAATATCAATAATGATTATTAATACACTATTATTAACCCTTTTATGCATAAATTATGAAAAATTGTATTCAGATTTGTTTAAAATTATTTTTCTTGCTCAGATCTACATACAAAAACTCATATTGAATTTTTGTTTAAACACAATGCAAATAACAAATACAAAAGGAAAACATACATTGTACATTTATGGTGGGAGTGGAGGAAAGGGGAAAAACACATAAGGGTCAGAGAGATACAAGAGTTTAATTATAGAGTTTAATTATATTTATGTCTGTATAGATTCTAACTGGTCCAGTGGAATGTCCTTAATATAATCAATAAATGGTTGCCAGGTTTTGTAAAATACTTTACTGTTATTATTTAATTGGTAGGTTATTTTTTCTAAAGATATACAACTCTTGATTTCGGAAAGCCACATCCCAATAACAATAGGTGCATCTCATTTCCATTTTAATGCAATACATTTTTTATCAGTAACTAACATCATTTCTGTAAGCTGTAGAAAATATTTACTTCTAAAATCACTATTAGTACAGTTGCCCAGAAGACACATTTCTGGGTCCACTGGGAAGTCTTGTCCAATAATCTCTGTTATTATATTGCAGACTTTTTTTTCACTTTAGGGCAGGACCAGGTGCAATGCAGAAAAGTTCCTTCAGCAGAGCCACATCTAAAACAGAGGTGAAATGTTGGGATTAACTCTATGTAATTTAGATGGAGTGACATAGAGCTGGTGTATAAAATTATACTGAATTAAACTATATCTAGAATTTAGAGTAAACGTAACACTATCTTTACACAGACCACTCCATAGTTTCACAAGGGAAACAGTCTTTAAAGGGACCGGCTGGGGCCGGGAAAACGAACCTGATGTGAGAGGCGAGTTTGTAGACTTGGGTGGACCACTAGTAAAATTTAAAATTAGGAAGTCACAATCCTCCTTGACTATAATCCAGAGATAATTAGTTTAAGATAATCCTTGGAGTTTTGCCAAACCATGTAAATTGTCTGATCTGTCTATTAAGAGAGGTAAAAAAGATGTTGGTACTTGAATAGGGTACTATAAATACAGGTTGCCCCTCCTTAGAATATACCAATCCTAATTACAGGTAAAAACAGCATCATGAATATTTACAAAACCACAAAAAACATTAAGTGTGGCAATGACAAGGCATACGTGTACAAACAATAGCCATTACTCTGATTTATAGTGAGTATGTACACAATTATTAATGCTCATTTTCTCTTTCAGATTCTCTCTTCCTCACCTCCTCTTCTACAGAGTTTGAACTCACCCAGGTAAGTATAGTGCATGAGCTACCCCACTGGTACTCTTTTGGGACCCTGAAGGTAAGTATCAACAGTGGTAACTGGAAACTGGTAAGTATATATACACAAATGTCTCTTTGGTAATGTGTAGGGGTAACCTACATCATAACAGTTTCCAAGAATGCTTATATCTTTTCTTAAATCTTTCATGATCTTTTAAATGTATTATACTGTAAAACTAACAATTCATACAAACTATGCTGAACTTATTTTTTGTAACTTAAATAAAAATGTAAAATATTAGAAAATTTGTGAGGTTTCCTTTTCCTTTCATGAAATAAAATAAAATAATTTTGGTTCTGTTAACAGCATGCTGGAAGCAGCAACATTTAACAATAGCACAATTACTAGTAAAATTAATCAATCTGTAGGCTGGAATTTTGCTACAAATCAAGTAATAGAAATAGGTGGCCAGTGGTAGCAAGACATGTTTATTACAGTACTCTTATTTCTTACTGTGAAATCCCTCAAAACAGTGTGGACAGAGGGAAACTTGACATTGGACACAGATGTATCTTGTCTTATTTTTGTATAGTTCATGGCGGCATCTCATGGCATTTTTGGTGAAGGCCAGTGTTTTTCAATGTTGTAGCGGATTTCAGAGGGGTGTTGACCTGGTTCCTTCTCTTGGGAGCAATGCTGAGACTTGGTCATCCACAACAGTGCTTTTGCATGTCTCCAGTGTTGATCAGTGCACAAACAAATGATGCTTTGAAAGACAGCAGGTCACAAGCATGCATGTTTTTCATTTGGTGAAGTCTCCCTGCGTTTACACACACCACATCCAGGAAGTAGATATTTGCATGTACCACCTTTTGTTCTTTCTTCTGTGTGGATACATTGCTATACACTGCTAGAGCATTCTGACCCACTGCCGTCTGGAATCTCCTCAATGACCTTATAATCTGATATGTATAATCTGATATGTATATAATCTAATCTGTATAATCTGTTTCTGGGTCCTACCAAAAAGCTATTTTTCTCAAGGTAATAAAAAGTATCATTTTTATAATAACTGTTGTATTTTTTTGTTAGATTTCCTGATTGTGAACTTGTTAACTGCACCAACTATAAATTTATATAAATGTATTTCTATTATACATATACACAACATATAAAAACTATGACATACAAATGGTGTATTTTAGATTTATAGCCTTTGTTGCATGATGTCCACATATGTGGACAGTTGGTTTCTGAGCCATTAAAAGAATCTAAAATAAGGGTTCATTACATGTTCATTAGAGTCTGTTTGATACACAAATATTTTTTTACCGGATTTGGTCTTTTTGAGTAGAAACTTTAAACGGATATGCATTCTTAGTATTGTCAGCCATCCTAGATTCTAAGCCTCTGCACTCAAGAGTACAATAGAATTCAGGGGATTGTCTGTTGTTACACTGAAGCAGTGAGCCTTATGACTGTGCCATCTCGTTGTTTGGAGGGTGAAATGCATTTCGTATGCTTTAAATTGAACTATTATTAACTGTCCACAAGCGTGGACACCATGCATGAAATGGTTAATATCATTGTCATATTATCAGGGACGTAGCTAGCCCTAATGTAGGGGTGCTTAAAGCTTATAGTAAAAAGATTTTTTTTTCTTTTAATGTTAATTTGTCTCTGACATGCTGGAAATGTTAAAACCATAGAGAGTATATGGTTAAACCAATTGTTTTAACAACAACAATACAGCAGCACCCCCCTTACCTTGCAAAAAGCTATGATCCAGCTTCTCTTTCTCTTTTTCACACGTGTGTCAGTGCTTTATTTGACTGGTGTGGTGTGTTTAGTAAGTTTTGCAAAATCACTCAGAACCAACACATTGCAGTCATTATCAGCAGTCCATATTTCTGATGCACTCTTTAATTTGTTACTGTTAGCTAGGAGTGACTATCTGATGGTTTATTTTAATTTAGCAGGCTAATGAGGGGCTCTGTTTACTGGTTATAAAGGAGTGAGAGAAGCTGTAGCTGCTGTGCCATTGGTTAGCCTGTGTGTTATTAAAGCTAAGGTGCTAGAGCAGTGCTGTCTGTCTGTGTAGTGGTTAATTAATGTTACAGAATAATAAGATATGAAGAAATGATACTATAATGTAACTCTGTGTGTGTGAGTGTGGTCAGTCAGTCTGCTATGGATATGCTCATTGTTTGTTTGATGTATTTGATAATTTGATAAACTACCGTCAGTATGTTATGTCTTCTGCATGATGTGTTCATCGGGGTGCCGGATGCCTGAAACGTGCCTGTTGTGTCTGTGATGGTCGCATGTGTCTCTGTGTTTTAATAATTTATGTAATGCTCCCGGGCTGGTGTGGTGTGATTTATGTGATAGAGCTTTAACAGAGGCATGGCACAGTCTGGCTGTTGATTGGGCAAAAACGCTCACATTCCACTCCATCTGTCAGATTCCATGTTTGACGCTCCAGAGAGTGTTCTGGATCAATAACCGCACGCCTTACATGCTCCTGTCATTTAGTAAATGATGCACCAGTATTACTGTGCATGCTACCAGTAGATTGATGATATTCACTAGTGTGTAAATACAGTTCACCTGTGTTCGAATGCACCTTACCACTGCTTGTGTACGGCTCACTGTATCCTGGATACATTTTACCAGTGTGTGTATGCGGTGCATGAGTGTATGGATACACCGTGTCCGTGGTCCATGTCTCAGATGCATGTGTGTGTTCTGAGAAAACAGCATTGTATACATTAAGAGAGTGATACTGAGACAAAATGATTGTTACAATAAACACAGAAATTACAGAAAGTACACACAAACGTCCTCTCAGTCCACAGAGTCCTAGGTGTCTGAAAGGATGCTACAGAGGCTTAATGTCCATTGTCTTTATTATTCAGCAGTTAGTGTCCTGTCCTTTATTGGGAATCAATGTGAATAGTGCATCAATGTGAAAAAGGCGGCGCTAGGCTCACACCTTAAGCTGAAAATATTGTTTGTTGGAGTCTGGATGACTGTTTACCAGCCGTAGCCTACGACTCATCACTTACATCAGTCATCATCCGTACCTCCAGCCGAAGGTGTAGATCGAGTGATGCTCCTTGTCACTGGTCTGGAAATGCCACTTGGCCCTGCAGCTTCTTGATCCTGCATTGTTCCACCTTCGATGTCACCCTGGGCAGTGCCAGCTGGTTGTTAAGGTCTCAGTAGATCTGGAACTCTGGTGCAGTGATTCAGATGTATCCAGACCCTCCGTCCCTCTACTTTCACAGCAGTGGGAGTTGCTAGAGTCACTTTGAAAGGTCCTTCGCGTCTAGGTTCATCCCAACCTGGTTACTTGGAAGTAAATCAGTCAACCATTAATCTATGAGCTGGGTGTTCCTGGCTTTTGTCTGGTATATCAAATCTGGGTATCACATCTCTTAACAGAAGTCTGGTTGCCGCACCTGCTGTTTCTTTGGTTGTTGCCTGTGCCTCCACCAACTGACTGAAATCATCCACTATCACCGATTATGTACCTATACTTCCCAATCAGTTTCCCCATGTCTACATAATCCATCACGAGATGCCTGAACGGACCATCTAGCGCTGGGATGTGTCCCAAAGGCACTTTTAAGGACTTTCAATAATTAAACTCTACACATAATGCACAATTAGTAAAATAGTGATCCACTGTGGGAGCTAAATACAGTGACCACTAATCCTGTCTTATTGTTCTTTTCACCTCCTTTCTATGTACATGACTTGGGCAGTCTGAATTAAGATGTTTAACAAAGTCAAAGGAGCCACATACAAGCCATCAGGACCGTACCAAATATCATTAACACACAATGCCCCCCTTTTCCTCCAGTTGTCTTTCTCATATGGATTTGCCTGCTCCTGTAGTTCTTTGAGACTTGTTAAATCTGCCACAAATTGAGGTTCCTCATCATCTGCTAGCCTAACTCTGTTTGTGGACACAACAGCTGTGGCTGCGTCATTGCCTCATGATCAGCAAAATTATTACCACTGGTGACAAGCGAGGTATCAGTTTTATGTCCTGCACATTTCACAATGTCTAATTTCTCTGGAAGTTGAACTGCAGTTATTAGTTCAGAGATAGCCTGTCCATATGCAATCTGAGTTCCATCAGTTCACACAAAACCTCTCTGAGCCCACATTCCAGTAAATAGATGACAGACACCACTAGCATAGGCAGAATCGCCATAAATCGTTACTTTCCTCCCTTTAGCTAATTGACAAGCAGTAGTTAATGCTTTGAGTTTAGCCAGTTGTGCTAAACATGGCTGTGGAACACTAGTCTTAAATATGGTCTCAAATAACAATGGCTCACTCTTCATATCCTGCCTAGGTTTTAAAAAGGCTCTGGTTTCTAACTCACAATCAAGTGGGGTCCCCTCATCAGGAGTAGCCAATCTCTCTGCTAGATTTACTCGGGTGCATCTGCGTATAGTCAAGTCCGGTGCTGAAAGAATCACATCATAGCCTGTACGTCTAGCATAGTCAATACAAACGATCCTGATGTCAACAAGATGTGCAAATCATGGCTAGTAAACAAATCCACTCTATGTCCCACTGTTACGGATGTGACTTTCTCATTTAGGCTCATACCACTCCTCTCCAGGAAGTATCCCTTTAACCTGGTCATCATAGACTGTGGAGTCTCGTCCAACATCGTCACCTCTCACCTCCCGCCTTGTCACACTGTCAAAACCATATACAACACAAGCCAACATCCAACGTCCAATACTCAGGCATTATAACATTATAGAAATTATAACAAAAAATAATTCTGATTTTACCAAATTATAAAAACAACTGCAGAAAAAATAAAGGATATGTTAGTGTGAGAATCTCCAATCACCCTCCAACTTCAGCCCAAAACAAGATCATCAGTTTCATTCAAGAGATTTATTGTCATATGCACAGCAGAACAGACATTTACACTGTACAATGAAATTCTTACTTTGCTGCTCCTCCATTCACCAATAGATAAAGTTAACAAAAAAAGGAAATAATAAAAACATATACAAAATATACAAAGTATAATAATATAAAGTGAAGTAAATGAAAGTATTTATATAGTTAAAAAATACATGGCCATTTACATGACATCTAAGAGGCGTAAGAGTGGTGACAGATGTCCCCATACCATGTATGAGAACAAGGGTGTCTTCATCTCAGCAATGGACATGCTGGGGCCTATTGTGCACCAGTCCCCATGTGAGACTCTCCTCGCTCTCTGTCATCTCCGCTACTGATCACATAAGCAGCTGTCTCCCAATAGTCTTCAGTTTTCCATCCTTATGAGAAGAGCTCACTGCAGAGAGAAATCTCAAAACAAGACATATGATACATTTCCAGAAATTATATACAAACCAATGATAGAGGTGTTAGTCAATACACTGTCTCATTATAGTGCTGTTAATAACTGAGATTCTGAAGAAAAGCAAGTAACAAGCTTCATTTCTGTGTCTGTGCGTTTGAGCCATCAAAGCAGCAAAAAAGTCAGTAAATTTCTTACTTATCAGATTGGAACCTCATAAAGAATGCTTTAATAAACTTAAAAGATTACACGGGCTAATACCAGCAATAAATTAGTATACAGATTAATATCATATTGCAGTGTGACATAAGTAAACTTGTTTATCTGAACATTGCTGTTTACATTCTTATACATTTTTTTCATATACATTTTTCTATATATACATACACAAACGTAAAGTAAGAAGATATGTGTGAAAAGGAATGTTTTTCAGAAAGATTTAGGGTCAGAGGTCAATGTATGGTAGGTTTGGGAAAACATCTGGCTTAGCAATTCTATACCACTCTGTTTTGCACGTTCTACATGGGAAGGTGATTTAAACCATGTGTGTACAGTCTCAGGGTTCTAGATATAAAGACCAGGCTCACAGCTCGGAACTTTGGAGGTCTTATTCATTCAGCTAGGGGCCTTCCCAGACAGAGAGCAGTGTCTGAAATAATGTACTGTATTTTCTTTGTGTGTATATAAATTTGATATATTTACAATTAAAGTCAGTGGAAAAGATTTCTTCAAGCCACCAACAGAGCATCGCTACAGAAGACAGTTTACTACAATATCAAGCGAAAGAGAATTAAAGCAGAAATAAAAGGTTTTTCTTAATATAATTAAAAAATAATTAATTATTTATTTATTTATTAATTCACTAATACAACCTAACCTAGATGAACTAGTAATCACTCTGTGTCACCACCAGATGTAGATATTCTAACACACATATGATATTTTTAGAACACCTACTTTTTCCTAAGGTAAACTTTAAAAATTAATTAAAACTCCCAACATACCACTCTTAAATTAGTTAGGGGAACATTGCGAATAGAACCAAACTTCCATATTTGTGACGCTGATATATATAATGAAATCAGCTTCTCTGCTGTGGTCTGGAAATAAACCCTAACCAATTAGAAATTACAACCACCTAACTTTTAAAGATGCGACTCAAGTACACAGAGACTTTCTGCCACTAACAAATGGATCAGTTTGGAAACAATCAGAGCAAAGCCGGGTTAGAAAGAATTAAAGGTGCAGTAAGGGAGTTCAGAGAATGTTTTACCTCTCTCAGCACTAAGAGGCTCCTGAGGGTCTCAGAGAGAGAGTGAGAGAGTGTGGGAGGTAGGGGGTCCGGAGAGATAGAAGGTCTGAGTCTCCCCCTCCCAACACAGATTTGGTCAAAAGAACAATCGCTGCTTGTTATTTGTTTACAGCATAGACATAAAATAGCCGTAATACTGTCTTACTTTCTGGCCAAACAGCGTCACTTTCATAGTTTTAATTTATTTCCAAAGGTTCTAGCCATCTATAATTTTATTTACCTTCAATTAGTAATGTTTATGGATGCTGAGGTCTAACAAAAATATATAAACGGTTCATTTACTGAATATTTATACATGACCTCATTGTAAAATATGTCATACAAGGTATAATTATTATTATTATTATTAGTAGTAGTAGTAGTAGTAGTAGTAGTAGTAGTAGTATTGTTATTAGTATCACTAGAACTTTCGCCCTTATCTTTATTTAGACTAACATGAACTCACACACATTCACACATTTAAAAGCCTTTCAATTCTGCTCCTCTCTAGAAGCTCGGTTCGCGAGTTATCAGCTGAGCCTGACTTACTGAGCCCTATGCGCTCCGTGAGTGCCTGAAGGATTCAATATGCCGTTTGTACCTGGACTGGTGCTTTAAATCTTTTTGACTGGACAGAGCTCTCTCCGTCTACGAGCAACCGTACTCACTCGGACTGAGGCTACGTACTCATCTGGACTGCAGAGCACTGCACTCGGCCAGTCTCCAATCCCGACAGCAGCCGAACACGGAAATCCGCAATGCTAGGTGATGATGGTGCAATAAGTTTATCCCCTACTAGACTTTTAACAGTCCCTAAACCTATGAGCGCCCCCATGACTCCTTACTTTCCCTAACCAGGAACCACTGAGCTCTATTAATGTCTTGTCAGACCAGTTTCTTCCCCATGGCCGTACATTTAACAAATATGCACAATGTGAATAATGCAACAAACAGCTTCAATGCCACAAACAGCAAATGTTCACAACGCCACGGGACAGACTGAAACAGACAAACATCCCCATAAAACTTCTCCAGGGCTTTTCATTCTCTAGTGCACTCATTTTTCTCTGAACTCACTTTCGTTCCGGCGCGCTATTTCTCTGTGTACACTTATTTCTCACGCGCTCGTTTTTCCATATGTATTCTTCAGAATGCAGCCTTCTCCTTTCCCAACGTGCCCTCCCTCGACTTCCCACGATTTCTACATACACTTACATTGGGTTAACATGCCACAGCCAACAGATCAAACAAAGGCCAACAAACTGGGTTTTTACAATTTTGGACTTTTTGTAGAAAGGTTTTTATTATTTTGGACTTTTTATGGATTTTCTAACTGTTACTCCTGTTTATAAAAAGGTTTTCAGTATACACACATGTACATACACTCCTACGCATATATATATATATATATATACATGTGCAAACATATTTTCTTTTTAATGCGATTCTCATCCATCACGCCTTCCAAAAATGTTGCAATCTATTTACAAAAAAAACATTGCAACTATTTACACACCGCATTATTGTTCTGTAGGCGAGAGTCACAACAGCCAGTAACTCCAGAATTTTGTGAAAAAAGTTTCTGCTTACCTTTTAATCTGAAAGCGTTTGGTCTCTCGTTGACAGGACAACACGGTGACCTGGCACTTGACAAGAAATTGTCACCTCCGAGGGGTCCAGGCTTTTCTGATAACGCCGACGGCGGGGTTAAGATCCCCTAACGGTGCTACCATTTTCATGTCGTTCCTTTGACATATATTTTAGTAAAACAGCAATTTACAGAGCTAAAGTAAACTGACCGGAGCAAATCATAAAAATAAATCACAGAAAAACTCACTGAATAGAAAAAGCAGGCTCTTTTATTTCATCTTGCAAGATGGAGAGGTTCCATCATCAATACAGACCAACAGAACACTCACACAGATATTACAGAATATTCACCTTTTATATCTTTGTCTAGGGGGGAGATTTACATAGCCCCTCCTTTATCTACCTTCTCAGTATACAGAAAGAGATGCTTTTATCCAACCAGTCTCTGATTCCTTCCTCAATAAACATGATTGTTGATGATGTTATTTGCATATCATTATTGTACAATACAGAAGACTCTTTCTCTCTAAGCTACTGCTGAGTTTGTATCTTTCTGCTTATCTCTGTCTGGTTCTTTATAGACCTCAAGGACACAGACTGAAACACAGACTGTATTCTTTCCAGCTATGAGTTTATAATAAAATAGTTATCCAACTTATCTAGAAAAGGAGATCCCCCGGTCTGCTATCAGCAGGTGGAGATGCATGACCAGGCCAGGGTTAGCAACCAGACCATGGTAACCCCCACCTGGTGTGTTCAGGCCTTGGGGTTCAAATGAAGGCCTCTGCCCTCACATGAACCAGAGGTTCTGGCGTACAGGTCAGGCTGTGTATTAATTTTATAATATTTAATGTCACTATTTAAAATAAAATACATCATTAAATAAACTTCCTTCCCTCACTCCATAGCTTTCTGTAGCACCTTAAACGCCATGACTTAAATGACTCCCCACATAGTTATATATAATTTACAACATGTACATGTATGGTTATATATACTTTACTATATATACAGCATGCAGTAAGCCTGTTTACTAGGCAGGAATGGCTGGCAGGTGATCACGTCCACTCACACTTGGGAGAGCTGCTAGTTAGAGACAGATCTCAAAACACACAAACTGATCTGTTCTAATCTTAAATCAAGTGTTTATTCATATGTCTGCAAATCAAATTATATTATTATCTCTTTAACAGATTTTTAAAAGCTAAAAAATAGGCTCTGTTGTGCCTCCGTTGTATTTGACTATGTTAATGTAGTAGAAATCATTACTGTAATGCACGCAATGGATTTGCTGATTACTAGATAATATGAAAAACAATGAATAGTGGAGACTTCGTATTGAACAGCCAAATCAATCTGACTAACTAGATTTATTTTTTACATTGCTCCATGGATTTAATTTCAATTTAAGATCATGTGTGCACTCCTGAGGGAATGTGTTGGCCTAAACTCCTTTGAACATAATGCCACGGTGAAATGCAATTTTATATCACTTAACTACAATCAGTGACCCCACTGCACAAATGAACTACACTGCTATCTCCTAACCATAAGAATACAAATATGAGCAGCACATATGCAATCAGCTGACACTTTATTAGGAACTCATTGCTTATTGTTCATTTTATCAGCTCCACCTACCATAGAGGTGTCATTTGTACAGTGACAGGTGTTGGTCTTAAGTCCAAGTTAAACTGAGCTAAATGTCTGAAATGTGTTTTGAACTCTGACTGTAAAACAGTCACACAGCTGTGTAGTTAAAGAACTGAGTAACAAAGTATATAGAGAAACAGATGAACTACAGTCTGTAACTGTGGAACTCCAAAGTGCTCCTATATGATAAGTGGTTCTAATAAAATGGACAATGAGTGTAGAAACAAGGTGTTCCTTATACATCGCTTAGTGAGTTTAAGTAGTGATGCTAGTTGATTCTATTAAGTTCACAAGACCTAGTGACATCAGAGAGACATAGATCTCACTTCTTTGTTAGGGCTGGACATTCCGTGCAGAAATCAGACATATGAGTTTAATACATTTCTGTTTTTCTTCTTTTCTATTAGAAAAAAATATGGTATTATTTTTATAGTGATTTAACACCAATAGGCCGGTTAATGCTGCTCTAGCACACTTTATTTTGCTCAGCATGCTATAGATTTCAAGTTGTGCATTAAAACAAACATTTGGGAATGTCATGAACAATAAATACTGGGATTGAGCCTGTATTTTAAATGTGAAATATGTGTTGCACATAGACCACTGAACTAAAAGTTCACTAAAAAAAATCAAACAGGGTTATAAACACATGCAGTCATTTCTAGTTATTTTTTAAACAAATACAGTCACCCCCTTAAATAGATATTTACAGACCTACCATGTCTAAAATGTTGACATATGTTGGAAGATGAATGTCATGGCCATAATGAAGTAGGCGGGTAAGTCTGTAAGCACCTGAATGGACTAAAGATGTTTGAACTGAACTACTTCTAACCACAACTACATGATATTCACAACAATGCTTCTGTACAATACAAGAAGAAATAAACCATGTACATTAAACAACACTGATACTATCAAACAGGCTGAGACTGTTCTTCAACAAGCACTCATCAAAACTAGGACCTTGATCCTCAGAACTATTATAAAATAGTTAACTAAAGATAACTAAAATGATCAAGTGAATGTAAAGAAATAACTGCACTGCCTCTTCTTCAGGACTCGCTTCACCGTCATCATACTGACTCACTCATTGTCATATGAAGGCCAACATGAGTCCGACTGGCTGGAGCAGTCACTCAGATAGAGTCCTGAGAGATAGAGAGAAGAGAACAAGACCACAGTTTATTAAATGTACATAATACTATAAAACCTCTAAGACAAATCTAAAATAGAACATCATTCATCTGACTTTTATAGTGTTTGAATGTGCAGCTAGGCTTATTGGTGTTATTGATCTTACTGTATATACTACATCCAACATGGTAAATGAACATCTGAACACAGATTCACATTATAACAGATACAGCACCTATTCTACACCTATACAGACACTATCTCCTCCTTTCTCCTCAATTAGCTTCATACTGTATCATTCTCTCATCCCCCACTCTACTGTATTCCTCTCTCACTCCCCATAGCATGTTACTTCTATCTTTTTTCTTTCTTTCATTTTCTGCCTCATTAGTTCATTTCTCGCTGTCTGTCTCCTCTCCGTGCTAAACACAGAAAGGAACAATTAGGAAGTCGATTGAAGTCCTGGATTGACTGTATGACTTACTAATTTATAGAACGGACTCATAAAAGGCCAGACCCCTCGTCACAGGAAACAGACAATAGAGAAAACATATATCTTATGTGCATATGTAAAAATAATGTTTATATTTTACACGTGTCAGTTCTCTTACCTGCCACATGTAATGACGGATGTGAGCTGAACCCCAAAGTTTGCTCTGACTGGACATTTATAAGCCACACCTCCTGCCCAGCCATTTTGGCCAGTCTCTTGCATTTGGCTCAAAACATGAAACAGAAACGCATGTGCATCCTAAACACAAACAGATACACAAATATGTAAGATCAGTGAGCATTTCCTGTGTATGTGAGTGTCCTTCTCTCACCTTCTGGGTGTGAAATTAGGGTTGGTGGCAGAAGCAGCTTTGACAAACTCCATGAGAAGGAAGGCCATATAAGAGAGGTTCATATATGTAAATTATCATTTTACACAAATAAAGAAGAAACAGACTCATTTTTGTGTAAAACTGAAGAAAACACATTGATTTTCATGAATTTTAAGAACTGCTGTCTTGTTAAGATTGAACTGATCCTTTTTTAATGCAGATCCTAAAACATCTCTTCTCTTTCCTCTTCACTTGATCATTTGGGCTCAGTCAAATCTGCAGGTTCTATTTATATTTGAATCTTTTAAAAAGAAGAACAATCAATGGCATTACTCAAGTTCTGCTGTATGCAGGACCGATATTTATAACCTCGTCTTCCCCATTATAAACGGCAAACAACATGAGACACACAATGTGTCACAAGAGTATTTGTGTGCAGTGATATTCACCTTAATTAACAGGAAGTTTTTGGAACAAATTGAAACACAAAACAGTTCTTTTCTTTCTCTCTCTTTATCTGATCATTTGGGATGATGGGTCATGAATCCAGTTGCTCAGCTGGTCTGTGCAGACTTGCATTCATCAACCTACACAAATTACACAAATGCCATTAAGTGGGGTTCTCATATAATAGCAGCTTAATCTTTGCAGAATCTCTCAAGCTTTATCATATTGGATGGGGAGAGTCAGAGCACAGTCATTTTCAGATCTCTCCAGAGATGTTCAATTGGGTTCAAGTCTGGTCTCTGGCTGGGCCTCTCAAGAACATTCACAGAGCTGTCCTGAAGCCACGCCTTTGTTATCCTGGCTGTGTGTTTAGGGTCGTTGTCCTGTTGGAAGATAAACCTTCCTGAGGTCCTGAGTGATATGGAGCAGGTTTTTTTCAAGGATGTCTCTGTGCATTGCTGCATATATCTTTCCTCAACCCTGACTAGGCTTCCAGTTCCTGCTGCCAAAAAACAATCCCACAGCATGATGCTGCCACCACCATGCTTCACTGTAAGGAAGGTATTGGTCAGGTGATAAACGCTGCCTGGTTTTACTTCAGACATGATGCTTGGCATACAGGCCAAAGAGTTCAATCTTTGTTTCATCAGACCAAAGAATTTTGTTTCTCATGGTCTAGGAGTCTTTAGGTGTCTTTTACCAAACTAACGGGTCGTCTTGTGCCTTTTATTGAGGAGTGGCTTCTGTCTGCACTCTACCATACAGGCCTGATTGGTGGATTTCTGCAGAAATGGTTGTCCTTCTGGAAGGTTCTCCTCTCTCTCCTCACTCAGCTCTAGCAAAAGTCCTGGTGGTTCCAAACGTCTTCCATTTATGGATGATGGAGGCCACTGTGCTTATGGGACCTTCAAAGATACAGAAATGTAGCTTGAGACAGGAACAGCTCATCCGGCAGGTGTGCTATCAACGGTCTCGGCTAAGTGGAAAACTGGGCTTCGTTCTGGAAGCAGCCAGCGCTGTACCGCAGGGATGGCCTGCACCCCAGCCATCGTGGAGCGTTCGTCCTCTCACGGAACATCGAGAGGGCTGTCCGCTGAGTGCAAAACGGAGGCCACGTAAGTAGCGAGTATAAACAGTCATTACCTAGATATAGTAATAGTGAGACTGTAACTGTTACCGACAGAGAGTCATTACCTAGATACAGATATACCAAGACTGTAACCATTGCCGACAGAGATTCGTTACCTAGATACAGACATACCGAGACTGTAACCATTGCCGACAAAGAGTCGTTACCCAGATACAGATATATCATGACTGTGTCATTGCCCCGAATTAAACGCAGACTCAGAAATTCTCAAACAGCTTGTCCAGAAAACCTAATTAATATAAAAATATCAGACCCAGTAGTTAGCTGCAGCATCTCTGAACCAAAGTTTGGTTTGTTCAACATGAGATCCCTTAACTCTAAGGCTCTTATTGTAAATGATACAATAACGTATCAAAAAATTCATGTATTATGTCTCGTAGAAACATGGGTTAAACCTGAGGAATATTTGACATTAAATGAAGCCACTCCTATAGGTTATAAGTATGTACACAACCCCAGACTGTCCGGTAAAGGAGGGGGTATATATGTCATTCATAAACATTCATTAGACATCACTAAGAAACACAGTCTCACTTTCAGTTCTTTTGAATGTCTTTACATAAAAATCACCAATCTGACCACTAACAGAAGTGTACTCACCCTAGTCAGCATTTATACACCACCAGGTCCTAATTCTGAATTCTTAAAAGAATTCAGTGACTTTGTTGCAGATCTAGCAGTGAGCACTGAGAAACTTATAATTTCAGGAGATTTTAATATTCACCTTGAGAACTTAGCAGATCCATTAAAAAAGGCTTTCTCATCTATCTTAGACTCTGTTGGTCTCACTCAGAATCTAATAGGGCCTACACATTCCTGTAATCACACACTAGATCTAGTTTTGACTTTAGGTGTTAATATACATAATCTTATTGTTCTTCCACAGACTTCAGTAGTTTCAGATCACTACCTAATTTCAAATAAATTGAGTCTTAGTGAAAATGTATGTATATCACCCCGTTATTGCATGCAACGGTCAATAATGCCAAATACATCTCAGCACTTTATTGAAATCCTTCCAGATTTATCAACCATAGCTTTTCCTTCAGACCCAACAGAGCTAGACAGACTAACAGACTGCGTTGAAAATACGCTTCGATTAACTTTAGACAATGTTGCACCCATAAAAGCTAAAAGGATGCAACGGAAAAAGCTTGCTCCGTGGTACAACAATGAAATACGCAATACGGAAATTAGAGCGCAAATGGTGACTAACTAAGCTGGAGGTATTTCACTCTGCTTGGAAGGACAGCCTTAGCAGGTATAGAAAGGCACTTATCAACACGCTCAGCATACCTGTCCTCTCTTATTGAACACAACAAAAACAATCCTAGAGTTTTATTTAGCACAATCGCAAAACTTACCAAAAACCAGGAACTGAACCTCAAATACCCGCCAACTGCAGCAGCAATGATTTCATGGACTTCTTTAATAGCAAAATTGAGAATATTAGACAACACGTTCAACTGACACCAGTAACCTATCCTTCATCTGGTTTGGCTGAGACAGCACGAATTGTGGTTATAGAAGAAAGACTAGAAACATTGTGTCCACTTCAGCAGACAGAACTAGAAAAACTTATCTATTCCTCAAATTCTGCCACATGCACACTCGATATGATTCCAACAAACCCATTGAAACAAGTATTACCAGCTATTATTAAACCTACCTTAACCATCATTAACTCTTCTCTTAGTCTGGGTCATGTACCCAAGTCTTTTAAACTAGCTGTGATAAAACCTTTGATAAAAAAAACATATCTTGACCCCAGAGAACTGTCCAGTTACAGACCGATTTCCAATTTACCATTTATCTCTAAGATTTTAGAAAAGGCTGTAGCTCGACAACTCTGTTCTTATCTACATAAGAACAACATATATGAAAAATTCCAATCTGGTTTTAGGCCACACCACAGCACAGATCAGGGCCACGTATCTCTACTGATGCTATTCGATCTAAGTGCAGCTTTTGACACTATAGCTCACACTATTCTCTTGGACAGATTAGAAAATATGGTTGGAATCACATCCTGGTTCACATTTTACCTTAGCGATCGTTTTCAGTTTGTAAAGATAAACAATGTATCATCTAATTATACAAGAGTGAAATATGGAGTTCCACAAGGTTCTGTTTTAGGTCCTCTGCTATTTACATTATATATGTCACCATTAGGCTCAGTTATAAATAGACCTGGAATCAGTTTCCACTGCTATGCTAATGACACACAGCTGTACATATCAGCCAAACCAGAAGATAAATCCAGATTAAATAAGATTGTGTAAGAGATATTAGACTTTGGATGCTACAGAAGTTCTCCTCCTAGGCCCAAAGGCTGCTCGGATTAAATGCTCAGATTTAATGTTAAATCTTGCTGACTTCTCTGTAGTTCCTGGTTCAGTAGCCAAAAATCTTGGTGTAAAAATGGACTCAGATCTGACGTTTAATCAACACATAGGTAATATTACAAGAACAGCGTTTCTTCACCTGCAAAACATTTCAAAGTTAAGAAATGCATTATCTATGTTTGATGCCGAAAAGTTAGTGCATGCCTTTATAACCTCAAGGCTAGATTACTGTAATGCATTGTTGTCAGGATGCTCCAGCAGGAACCTGAATTAACTTCAGTTGGTTCAGAACGCTGCAGCTAGAGTACTAACTAAAACTAGGAAATTCCATCACATCAGTCCAGTTTTATCAGCTACACTGGCTTCCTGTTGAATTCCGTATCGACTATAAAATTCTTTTACTGACGTATAAAGCCCTGCACGGTCTCGTACCGGAATACCTGCAAGATCTAATTTCCTATTATGAACCGCCACACTTACTCAGATCACAGGATGCTGGGGGGGGATTTTTTTCCTACAAAGCCCCCAAACTGTGGAATAATCTCCCAGTTAATGTTCGGGACTCTGACACAACCACCCACCTGTCCCGCCGAATACTGTTGGAGGACTGACCACCATGTTACCTTGTAACCTCTTCATCTATGTCATCTGCTGCACCTCAATTGCATTACTGTATAATCTAGATGTAGCACCTGAGCAGCTTCTCTCCTTTTAGTTCATTTTGTTTATAATCAGATCTGTCAGAGTCACCAGCTGCACTCTAAACACTCCATATCCTCTATACTAACCCAAACCAGAAAACTCTGTTTTTCTCTCTCTCTCTGAGGTAATAATCGCCCACCTGTCCCGTCGAATGCTGTTGGAGGTCTGACTGTCAGGGCCTCCTCGTCACCTGGCAACAACCAGCTCTCCTCTCTCTGCTACACATTGACTCCTCTGTACTAACCCAAACCAGAACTAACTTTGTTTTTCTCTTCTCTCTGTCTCTCTCTCTGTCTCTCTTTCTCAGGTAATAACCGCCCAACTGTCCCGCCGAATACTGTTGGAGGTCTGACTGTCAGGGCCTCCTGGTCACCTGGCACCAACCAGCTCTCCTCTTCCTGCTACATCTCTGGATCTGCCAGAGTCACCAGCTACACTCTAAACACTCCTCATCCTCTGTACTAACCCAAACCAGACCTTACTCTGTCTCTGTATTAACCTAAACCAGAACTAACTCTGTCTCTTTTCTCTTTCTGAGGTAATAACCGCCCACCTGTCCCGCCGAATACTGTAAAGCACTGACCACCAGGCCCCCCATCCCCCCCCCCCCCCCCCCCCCCCCGTCACCAGGCACCAATCAGCTCTCCTCTCCATTTGCTCCATCCTTGACTGCATCACTGTATCACCCACCTGATGTACCACCTGTACAGCTTCTAAAGCTCTTACCTTCAGACTCAGCCTTAGTTTATTAAACTGTAAATACTGTTCGACCAGAGGAGGATGGGTCTCCCCTTGTGAATCTGGTTCCTCCCAAGGTTTTTTCCTCCAGTTGTTTTTCCTTGCCACTGTAGCCTCTGGCTTGCTTGCCAGGGATAAAGTGTTGTGATTTCATGTTTTTCATGCTTTAAAATTCCTGTAAAGCTGCTTTGTGACAACGTCGTTGTAAAAAACGCTATACAAATAAACTTGACTTGACTAGACTAGATAACTACACAGAAGACGATGGTGTCCATAAGTGATCTTGACCTTCTTGGCGCCATTAGACACATTAACGATACCAAGAGTAACCACATTCCAGGCTAAATACCACAACAAAACTGATCAACACATTATTGGTCCATATTAAAGCACCAATTAAAAAAACTCGCTACAAACACAAAGAGAACAAATACGCAATTTAGCAATTGTTATTTTATTAACATGGTAACTTGATGTGTGTTAACATAACCCTTTTCAAAACTCTCCTGGAGGACATACAAGCTGCTGTTGTAACTGAACAAATATAAATCTGTAGTGCACAGAGAAGTCAGTAAGCACGCCTGTGTTTTTGTCTGGGATTAGCCTTCAGTCCAAATTTAACTTATGGGTTTCAGCAAATGAAAGATGCAGAGGAATAGCTTAGCTGTATGTAGAAGGCCTGTCAACAAAGATCTACATTGCTAAATAAATAAACAAGCATGCTGATGGAACCTATTTTATCTAATCAAGCCTTCATTAATTCAAATTATTTACAATACATTATTGAACACTATGAACATCAAGGAATTCTTAAGCTCAATTAAGTAGACAGATGAGTAGAAGTATTATAAGATTTCTTCTTCTGAAAGGTCTGGGCTGCTGTACCCATCTTCATCATCCACCTGGTCTGTGTCCTTCAGAAATGTTAGGCTGAGTGCGGGATTCTTTTCTGCTATCAGGCTGTACGTACTTCTCACATCCCTTAGCTGCAACTGTAAATGATTGAGTCTGCGCAAGAGAACACTTTGAAATCCAGGGAGTGCATCTTCTGTCGGGTGATTTGATAATACTGTGTAAAAATAAGAAAGCTTACATTAAGTACAGTACATGGGTGCAACTAATGTGTAAAAAGGAGCTATACAAATGACTTTGAACAGCTTGTACATACACTTATTATCCAGTCTATCAAATTTAGCAGTAATATGGAAAACATCTCAGTTTCACTACTAGTGTCAGAATCTGACCACTGACAGAGAAATAGAGAATAATTTGTGCTTGAAAAAAACAAAAACATAAAAAAATAGAATCAAGATAGAGTCAAAAGGAGTAGCATACCAGCACCACTCAAACATAAATAACTCTGGCAGTGCCACTGCTTTGTTAAGAATGGTCCATGACCAAAATCATAAGTGGTGGACCCTTTATATTGAGACATTGTGAAAGGGGTGCTGATAAAGGCTGCAACTATAAACATGCAAAGTGCATCTATGTTGAATCTGTGTATAGGCACAAGGTAAACAAACAGACAACTGTTAAATACTTACACAGACTATTTATGGTTGAAAAATAATCAGCAGTAAGACACAAGGTCAAATATATAAAACGTCTGACACAAGATTTGCTGTGTTCACTAAACAGGTTTGACTACACCTTGCAAACAAGTAACACTATGCCTGAAATACATATGCAGTGCCATAATTATACACTGGTGTGTATGTGTATAATATAAATACACTGATCAGCCATGACTGTAGTTCATTTGTTTCTGTATATACTCTATGAACCTGTTCTTTAATGGTCAGGACCCCTACAGGACCACCAGAGTAGATATTATTTGGGTTATGGATCATTCTCAGCACTGCAGTGACACTGATGTGGTGGTGGTGGTGTGTTAGTGTGTGTTGTGCTGGTATAAGTGTATCTGACACAGCAGTGCTGCTGGAGCGTTTAAACACCTCAGTGTCACTGCCGTCTGAGAATCATCCACCAACCAAAATGATCCAGCCAACAGTGTCCTGTGGGCAGCGTCCTCTAACCACTGATTCAAGTCTCTGACTGAACATCTACAAGGTGGACCATCATATCACATTTTACCTGTAAATGTAGACGCCCACTGTCTGACATCAGAAACCCACTGATTCAGAACTTCCACAGAGAGGAAGTTGTTCTCCAAGAGCCTGCAGGCTGGCTGCTTCCTCTGCTGCCCTTTGTACTGTCTTTTCAGAAGGATAAACGAGCGTGTCAACACAATTATTTTTATTGGAAAATATGTAAACACACACACACACACACTTACTTTGGTGAATCTCTGAGCTAGAGCCTGTTGTAGGTTCTCCTTTCTCTTATTCCAACCAATTGACTGTAGAGTTATCATATCGGTTCTAACTAAAGGAGGGGAACAGGACAACAGAACAAACACTACACTTAGACATCTAAAAGTTTGATATAGGAGAGAGTATGGCACAACCTAATTTAGGGTACAGTGTACCATTTTAGGTGGGTATGAAGTTTCAAGGCAGCTTTTGATCAAAACAAATTAATTAAAAACATTAACATCAAAAAAAAATTTGAGAAAAATATTGCAATGTGACTAACAGGTGTTTCTGGGTGCCCTGTTAATTTGGTTGTTCATAATTTTAATAGCTCTAAATGTCTACTTTTGGTATGAACCTTGGGTTTTGCCTGTGAACACTGCACTTGTTAAAAAGCACAAACCCAAATGAGGACCAGAGAGTCGCCTATAGGAGAAAAACATGCCATTTTGAAGCTGAGAAAAGAAGCAAAACTGATTAGACCAAGGACAAGAATTTGGAATGTGCTGAAAGAGAAAGCAACCACTAGTGTACTAAGAGATGGCCAAGTCCATTACTAGACTTCAACCTAACTGAACATGCATTTCACCTCCTGAACAGGCGGCTAAAAGAAAAATACACGCGCTCCACCAAAAAACTAATAAAAAAAAAATCAACAGAAAGAAGTCAGAAAAAGCATCTTAAACAAGGAATGCAAAAGTTATGATGTCAGCCAAACTCGGTGATGTCAAACCAGGCTTGATGAAGTTCTTGCAACCAAATAAGCATCATTTACTTTATGACAGTCTTTCCTCAAAATAGGGTGCTTTGCTACCAAAAGTACCATGTCGTTTAACAAATCCAAATAAAAATTTCTGGAAATAAAACCTCAAAGTCTGATCTTTTGTGCCTTCAGAGCATAGCAGAAATAAAAATTGGCCTTGGAATTTCATTACCTCTGAAGAAGATTGTGCCATTTGCACTCCTGCTGCTTTAGGCTAAATATGGTAGAGGATGTGTACATTTTAAAGTTGTGTAGATTGTTTGTATAAAGCAATTATAATCTTGCTCTAATCATTAATTCAAACACTGTAAGGTTGTGCCCCACTCTCCACCTTGTCTCATCTGGATGCTTATTCCCACCTGACTTGTTCATATACTTTGTGGTCAATGCTGTGCGTGACAGAAAACTGCTGACCTGTTCAACTTCTTCAGCAGTGGTGTTGCCTGCTCCCTCTTGACTCCTACCACCCCATCTCACCTGCAGTAGAGCACAACTGTACCTCCCATTTTCCATTGTGTGCTTAGGCATGCATGATACAAAGAAATGGCTTCATCTCTGACTTCTAATCAGATTAACAAAGCTTGACATCATCCTTAGCAAGGAAGATGCCCTCACTGCTTTTTAACAATGTTTAATACTCAAAATTCGAATCAATCACAAACTCTGACTGCAACAGGCAACTTCTGCTCTTCAAACATACAATATTGGAATTCCACTTTTTAGAAATGTGTCTCCACAGATGGAACCTGCCAATTACAGTACAACAACGTGGAAGATGATAACAGTGTAATTTTAAGAGAATTTAAAGTCTCAGACATCAATTTCCTTTTATGACTGCTCAATAGAAATTCTCACTTTTTTCTAAGTTTCTCTAGAATGGCACATTTCACACCAAATCCAACATTTTCTATGAACCGTAACAAATTAGTTATACTGAATTTAAGAAAAACTAGTGATCCCATTAGGTTTACTCAGCCTGCCTGATTGATGTGATCGATGTTCTAGCATTCTCACAAAGGCCTGGCGAGATAGTGCTGGAGCAGTCATTCATTTCATAGAATGTTGTAAAAACATCGTAGACTGTATGGCAGCTTGTAGTCGCTGGCCGATAACAAGCCAGCAAGTCCTTCACCTCTGGAGTCCACTTTTGCTTGCACGAAACAGAATGTATGGTCCCAAGTTGAAAAAACAGAGAATAATTGTAGATAAACATTTAAAGTAATGCTAGATAGGCTGGAGCATTGGGATGATGAAACAGTGTAAGGGTAAGATATTTATCTTGATCAAAAGGAAACATTTGTCACACTAACTGTTTCCTGGTCAAACAAACTGAAGGTCCCTGAAACCCTATTTGGGTGTGATTTGTGCAATAGTGCCATGTTGGGGGGGGTTATTAGTACTGTATACATACCATTTATCGTCACCAACACAATCTGTTTCCCTGCAGAGATGGAGACTTCTAGTTTTTAAGTTCAAGTTTCCAGTTTATTTGTCATTTGTCATCATGTCAGGACATAACATGCATTGAAATGCTTGGGGTGAGGCTCAGATAAAACTCTACAGCAGGGCAGCATTATATATGTAAAACAGTGCAAACATACAATAAATAGACAATATTAAAGTAAAAATAAGCTAAAAATATACATATAGTTATAACTGAAATATATAAAGGACTATACAATACACAAGATATATACATAGGATATACAGGGGGACATCTGTGAAAAATGTTGCATAGGCAGGTTCTGAGTAGATATATCTATTTAAAGTGACTTAGTGATATTGTCCATAGCAGCGATATCAGAATAAATAATATAAAGTGTAACAATGTATCAGGGGTCGAGTGAACAGTATTGGGGTCTTTCAGCCTCACAGTTTGTTCAGGAGCCTGACAGCGTGTGGGTAGAAGCTGTTCAGTAGCTGGTTGTTCTGGCCTGGATGCTGCGGAATCTCCTGCCTGATGACAGTATGGTGAACAGGCCGTGTGCTGGGTGACCGCTGTCTGACCTGATCTTTTGGATTTTCCTCAGGCAGCGGGACTGATAGATGTCCTGTAAGGCTGGTAGTTTGTTGCCTATGATGTATTCTGCTGTCCTCACCACTCCTTTAGGGCCTTGCGGTCGCAGGCAGTGCAGCTGCCGTACCAGACAGTGATGCAGCACGTTAGGATGCTCTCTATAGTGCATCTATAGAAGCTGGTGAGGATATCAGGAGGCAGTCCAAACTTCCTGAGCCTGCGCAGGAAGAAGAACATGTGCTTCTGCAGCACCACACTTTTGGCAGGTTCAACGGATCACTTGTTCTCCTTCTAATTTCCACTTCAACAGCAGAGGTCGAGCAGCTTTCATTTGTTCCTCATACAAACACTGATGTTGTGCCCAAGACCTGAGTGGGGTCTCCTCTGGAGGAGCAGGAACAGCATCCAATGTTTGTCTTAATTGTTTAAAAAATGCATCTGAAAAGGAAGAAAAACAATCATAGCCCAGAAAATTAGAGGAATTAGGAGAATTTGAGTATGTGCACACATCACCAACACACATTCACTTGATACTTATTTAGAATAAAGGCTATTCATAGTTATGTTGATTACATTTTAAGTTATAACTAGATAACACACATAAAAAAATCGATGTCTGTCCATGGTCTCCACGTCTCCAATCGTACTGGGGAAGTGGCTGTGACTGTGACGATATGCGTTTAAAAATGGGCTAGAATCACACAGTGTTCTTCCACTGGGAGCATTACAAAGGCATAATGTGACCGCTGTGTCTGACTGCCACAACATCAGCAGCTGTCTATGACTGCCAGCTGCCAGCTCGAGTTGTTTGTCCATTAGTGTGGCAACGCACACTTACATCACATAAGTTTGAGCATGGTGGTATCAGGACATATTCATGACTACAAGACAATGAGCTTGTATCAGCCCCAATATTGTTATCAGTACTGATACATCCAAAATAGAAATGCAAGAGGTAAATTACTGGAAAGCAGGTGATGATGTCATGACTTTAATGTCTGAAGTATGTTCTAATGATCTTTGGGGGGGTATTTTAAGATGTCGCCAAAAAACAAATATATACCATGAAGTCTTACAAGAAAGAAAGTTGTAAACTTTTTTTTTTTTTAAATTACAAGCAAAAACACCAAAAAATACCTGGGAGACATACAAAAACTTATTAAACTAAAGAATTTGCTTGAATCTTTTCATGACATAAACGGAGAGGAGGAAGGTGAGCTGGTGTGGAATTACCCATAAATTAAGTGACTTACCAAGACACAATATTTCTTCAGACTCATCATGCTGTGATTCGCGTGAATCATAAACAGCTGCTTCATTTGGTTTTTGCACACTTGATGAAGAAAAAAAAACAGTAATTATAATAAAAAATAAAAGATAATCATCTTTGTTCACACCCAACACTGGCCAAACTGACTGAAAGATGTCATAAGTAACTATACAACGATCTGCCATATCATTAAAACCACACGCCATGAGCCGCCGAAACAGCTCTGATTCACCGAGACATGGACTCCTCAAGACTTTACCATTAACAAGGGATTGGACAAAACAGGCGCCATGACCCTGTTGCTGATTCACCAGTTGTCCTTACTTGGATCACTTTTGGTATGTACTAAACACTGGATACTGGGAGCAGCCTCAAGACCTCAGTGGTTTGAATGTTATGACTGATCCGTGTACATCTTGGTTACTATATCACAAATGCTTAAGCAGGTAAAGACATAGAGCCTCAAAGAAAGAGCAAGTGCTGCAAAGTGTATCCACAGCTAATCAGTAACATCAAAATGAGGAAAACATCAATCAATGCAGACTCACAGAGTGAGTGAGTCAAACTTACTATCCAGAGACAGGTTCCCATTCAGGTCCCTCTTCTTCCAGCACACAGTGACACCAGGTTTTGTCTTTTTCTGGTCAGTGGCTGAAATAAAACTGAAGACAATCTTGTAAGTGGATACTCACCAGGAACAGGTAATGCAATACTTGTAGCTTCTACATGTGGGAAATGAAGTTCCTGAGCACTTACTACTTGGCTTGCAAACTCACTGGCCAGCAATCTTCCCTCTTTGAGACAGTCTTTGAACTTTTGGCGGTCACTTCATCATCATTACTAAATAGAATTCATTTGTTAAAGACAAAATGCTGTTTATAATGTAATATTATACTGAGAAAAATACTTTTATTAATTATTAAGAATATTGCTGAATGTTCACATTAAAACACATCCTAGCTACGTTCATTTTTCTGGTGCAATTAAAATAAGTTACTTATAATTACTCGGAGCTATATAACGCAGTTAAGCTAACGTAACATATACGGAAGAGTCCGCGTCACGAACTTGCGGATTAGTCTCCTGCGGTGGGGAGGACAGAGGGAGGACAGAGGGAGGACAGAGGGAGGACAGAGGGAGCGCAGCAGAGAAAGGAGCCACGGTGAGCGGTTAGGGAGATGACCTGCATGACTGCAGTGCGCTTGTCAGTGGCTACCCGGCGTGTGTGGTTCTGCGCTCCGCCTCTTCGGCCACGCGGTCTCTTGCTATCCACAACAAGGGGTGCTGAAGCTGTCGGCCCCGCCTTCAGCACCGCGGACAGCTGTCTTCGCCTGGGATGTCGCGATCGAGTGGGGCCGGCAGAGCCGCCGCCGGTCACAGTACGTAATAGGATGAATGTATCACATGTTTATGGTTGAAATAAACTCGAAATTGGGATGAAATCTTTCACTTTTCAACGAAATCTCCACGTTGTTTCGATGTCTGAGTTGAAAAATTACTTCAAACTAGATGAAATATCTGAAATAAAACTGTATTTAGTGCAGCCAAGATCAAAGAAATCATTATTACAGTTTTTATTAAACATACCACTAATAACAGTATATGGTGTTATTTATATCATGGTACTAGTAATAACAACAATAATCATTTAAACAATTGTTCCGTCAGTAATAGCTAATGCAGTGTAGTTTGAAATGCTATAGACACCAACATTTAAACCTATACTTTATAAGAACAGTAGCACATGGTAACATTATTAAATAATAAGATACATTAATTTATTGGAATGTGTCATCACAAAATACTATGAATTATTGTTTAGTTAGGGAGATTTGGTTATTAGTGTTTGAGTTATTGTGAGTTTTTCTCTCAGTTGTCATGAAGTCATTTAATATCAACCATCTCTTCATTTTACATCATACAAACATTTAAGAAATGATTTCCATTATAAAATTATTTATATACAAATAAAAAAGAAAGAAAGAGAAAACCCTGAATGTTTTGCCTTTTGATTTTATTTTATTGTGGCTTTTTCCCCACTGCATTCCTAAATCGCCTTACAGGTCCGTGCTCTCTCCAGGGTAGCGGAGGAGCACAGGGTGTCTGCTCCAGCTGCACTGCTACTGCACTTCTTGTTCTCCTTACAGGTCCATGCTCTCTTCAGGGTAGCGAAGGAGCATTGGGTGTATTTATCTCGCTCATATCTGCATAAAAAATTATATGAAATTTCATTTTAAGAAACAAAAAATATTTTTTAATTATTTTATTTTGATTTTAATTTTTTAAACACAATGCAAATAACCAGTTATTTTTGTGGTTTGCCAGCAGGAGGCAGGTTGTCATACACCAGTAAGCGAACTCCATTAGGAACAGAGTGAACTTGGCCCGTGCTTACTGTGGCTACAGTTTGGATGTTACTAGACTGGACGTCTTTGGACCCAGCATCTATATGAAATAAAACCCCCAACATACTTAAGTCACAATTATAGATTACAGATTTGAACCTTTAGAATGGTTTGTGTATTAAGAACCCATGTTACACTACTGCCTAGCCACCGTTACCTCTATTTCATTGTTTGCTGTATGTTACAACAATGTAAATTACTATAATGAATGCTACCGCTGCTATTCAGGTATATGCAAAAGTGTTATTTCTGGTTAAGAGTCTAAATATTATTTACTAGTACAAATGTAGGGCTAATACAGTTACTGTTAGTTGTATGACTTTGCTGTAGGGCTAATTGTGTTTGTCCACTATGACACACTCAGGATGAAGATTATATAGATCTATTAATTATGCTGCAGTCACACTTCTTTTAAGTTTGCACTGTATGTCAGGATGGGAAGGACAGGCATATCAGGTACAACCATGAAAGTAAATGTAATTTGTGTTTTTGCTGTCACCCTGTGTCACCCTATCAGCCTGTGATGAAACGGTGTTGTCCAGCAACTTTTGTATTCAATTTATTTCTCTTGATCTTAATCAAATATGGGTCAAATCAAGTCAGGATCAAATATGAGATGTTGTGATGTATTCAATAATTTCCTAAAGAAAAACAATAGGACTGTATAGGAGAATTAATTGAAGTGATTGTGCTTCAGGATGTTTTTCCGATGACGTCACAAGCGGCAAACAAAACTAGGCTCTTGGAGTTAAACTCCAGTCACGCAGGAGCGTCGTCCACACATACGATGCGTTCGACTCCAAGTGCCTAGTTTTGTTTGCAGCGTGTGACGTCATCGGCGGTTTTTATAGTTTGCCCGTATCGCGGGGAACCGAGGTTATAAATAGGCACGCTCACAGCCGCACCTTCACTTTTTCGTACGAGCCGCTCCGAGTAAGAGCTGAACAATGGCCGACGAGAAAGAGAAGCCAACATGGTTGCCCTGGGGAAGTGGTCTGCCGCCGCTGTCTCCTCCAGCTAAAGCTCCGGTGAAGAAACCGTTGAAGTCCACCCTGGGTAAAGCTGTGGCACCTGCAAAAAAATGCAGGAGATCCCCTTCCAGGGTTTTGTGCAGGGAACAGCCATGCAGCTTCATCCTTTTGAGGAGAAGCACAAAAAGGCTTCTTAGAAGAAATAGAGCTGCAGCTAAGAGTGCTGCAACTGCATTAAAAAAAAAAAAAAACAATTTAGACTTACTCTTTCTTTCTTTCTGTTTGTATAAAACACTAAGTCATTGTATTTTCTGACAACAAATTCCAATAAATGAATATAGTTTATTATTTAATAACGTTAAATATTAACTATAACCTGATTCTATTGTAGGTAAGATAGTAAATCACTGTATGTGTAGTGAAACAGAACAACATTTGTGGAATTACAGTAAAGTGCAAATGAATAAACAAAGTACAGCATTATCTGTACATCTGTTTATTATTAGATAAATCCAATTAAAGATCACATTACAAACTAAACTAGACACTCCACATTACATGGTACTGCTGTCAGAAAACTTTTAAATTATACACACAATATCTGGATTATATATATATATATATATATATATATATATATATATATATATATATATATATATATATATATATATATATATATAACCAAAACAATTATTATTTTCTTTGGTGGCATAATGCTGAAATGACAAAACAGTGTATGTTAAGGTTAATGTTAGACTAACATTAATGTTAGACAGTAAGGCTGTGTCCCAAACAGCACACTCTGGAACATAACTGCTCTAATGAAAGCACTTCTAACGATGGTGTCCTTTTGTTCGTGTGTGTGTTGTTTTTTTTTTAATTTAAGAGAAAAATAAATAGATCCATGTCAATTGAACACATTCTTCTCCTTGAATATTCAGCTTCTGTGGGCTAGCGTAACCAGATGAGAATGAGAGAAATTCACACAAAAATCTTCAATGGGAATCAAATGTATTAACCAATGGAGGCCTGGATTTGGAGTCATACACAAAATTAAAGTGGAAAAACACACTACAGGCTGAGCCAACTTTGGTGTAATGTCCTTAAAACAAGTCAAAATGAGGCTTAGTGTTGTGTGTGGCCTCCACATGCCTGTGTCACCTCCCTACAACGCCTGAACATGCACCTGATGAGGTGTCGGTGGTCTCCTGAGGGATCTCCTCCCAGACCTGGACTAAAACATCCGCCAGCTCCTAGACAGTCTGTGGTGCAACGTGACGTTGGTGGATGGAGCGAGACATGATGTCCCAGATGTGCTCAATCGGATTCAGGTCTGAGGAACGGGCGGACCAGACCATAGCTTCAAAGCCTTCATCTTGCAGGAACTGCTGACACACTCCAGCCACATGAGGCACCACCAACATTTAAAAGTGACCAAAACATCAGCCAGAAAGCATAGGTACTGAGAAGTGGTCTGAGGTCCCCACCTGAAGAACCACTCCTTTATTGATGTGTCTTGCTAATTGCCAATCATTTCCACCTGTTGTCTATTCCATTTGCACAACAGCATGTGAAATTGATTGTCAATCAGTGTTGTTTGCTAAGTGGACAGTTTGATTTCAGAGTTTGATTTACTTGGAGTTATATTGTGTTGTTTAAGTGTTCCCTTTATTTTTCTGAGCAGTGTACCTGTGCCTATAGCATTTCAAACTGATAGAACAATTGTTTACATTATTATTGTTGCTATTATTACAACTAAGATGTCAATAATATCAATAATGATTATTAATACACTATTATTAACACTTTTATGCATAAATTATGAAAAATTGTATTCAGATTTGTTTAAAATTATTTTTCTTGCTCAGATCTACATACAAAAACTCATATTGAATTTTTGTTTAAACACAATGCAAATAACAAATACAAAAGGAAAATATACATTGTACATTTATGGTGGGAGTGGAGGAAAGGGGAAAAACACATAAGGGTCAGAGAGATACAAGAGTTTAATTATAGAGTTTAATTATATTTATGTCTGTATAGATTCTAACTGGTCCAGTGGAATGTCCTTAATATAATCAATAAATGGTTGCCAGGTTTTGTAAAATACTTTACTGTTATTATTTAATTGGTAGGTTATTTTTTCTAAAGATATACAACTCTTGATTTCGGAAAGCCACATCCCAATAACAATAGGGGCATCTCATTTCCATTTTAATGCAATACATTTTTTATCAGTAACTAACATCATTTCTGTAAGCTGTAGAAAATATTTACTTCTAAAATCACTATTAGTACAGTTGCCCAGAAGACACATTTCTGGGTCCACTGGGAAGTCTTGTCCAATAATCTCTGTTATTATATTGCAGACTTTTTTTTCACTTTAGGGCAGGACCAGGTGCAATGCAGAAAAGTTCCTTCAGCAGAGCCACATCTAAAACAGAGGGTGAAATGTTGGGATTAACTCTATGTAATTTAGATGGAGTGACATAGAGCTGGTGTATAAAATTATACTGAATTAAACTATATCTAGAATTTAGAGTAAACGTAACACTATCTTTACACAGACCACTCCATAGTTTCACAAGGGAAACAGTCTTTAAAGGGACCGGCTGGGGCCGGGAAAACGAACCCTGATGTGAGAGGCGAGTTTGTAGACTTGGGTGGACCACTAGTAAAATTTAAATTAGGAAGTCACAATCCTCCTTGACTATAATCCAGAGATAATTAGTTTAAGATAATCCTTGGAGTTTTGCCAAACCATGTAAATTGTCTGATCTGTCTATTAAGAGAGGTAAAAAAGATGTTGGTACTTGAATAGGGGTACTATAAATACAGGTTGCCCCTCCTTAGAATATACCAATCCTAATTACAGGTAAAAACAGCATCATGAATATTTACAAAACCACAAAAAACATTGAGTGTGGCAATGACAAGGCATAGGTGTACAAACAATAGCCATTACTCTGATTTATAGTGAATATGTACACAATTATTAATGCTCATTTTCTCTTTCAGATTCTCTCTTCCTCACCTCCTCTTCTACAGAGGTTGAACTCACCCAGGTAAGTATAGTGCATGAGCTACCCCACTGGTACTCTTTTGGGACCCTGAAGGTAAGTATTAACAGTGGTGACTGGAAACAGGTAAGTATATATACACAAATGTCTCTTTGGTAATGTGTAGGGGTAACCTACATCATAACAGTTTCCAAGAATGCTTATATCTTTTCTTAAATCTTTCATGATCTTTTAAATGTATTATATTGTAAAACTAACATTTTATACAAACTATGCTGAACTTCTTTTTTGTAACTTAAATAAAAATGTAAAATATTAGAAAATTTGTGAGGTTTCCTTTTCCTTTCCTGAAATAAAATAAAATAATTTTGGTTCTGTTAACAGCATGCTGGAAGCAGCAACATTTAACAATAGCACAATTACTAGTAAAATTAATCAATCTGTAGGCTGGAATTTTGCTACAAATCCAGTGATAGAAATAGGTGGCCAGTGGTAGCAAGACATGTTTATTACAGTACTCTTATTTCTTACTGTGAAATCCCTCAAAACAGTGTGGACAGAGGGAAACTTGACATTGGACACAGATGTATCTTGTCTTATTTTTCTACAGTTCATGTTGGCATCTCATGGCATTTTTGGTGAAGGCCAGTGTTTTTCAATGTTGTAGCGGATTTCAGAGGGGTGTTGACCTGGTTCCTTCTCTTGGGAGCAATGCTGAGACTTGGTCATCCACAACAGTGCTTTTGCATGTCTCCAGTGTTGATCAGTGCACAAACAAATGATGCTTTGAAAGACAGCAGGTCACAAGCATGCATGTTTTTCATTTGGTGAAGTCTCCCTGCGTTTACACACACCACATCCAGGAAGTAGATATTTGCATGTACCACCTTTTGTTCTTTCTTCTGTGTGGATACATTGCTATACACTGCTAGAGCATTCTGACCCACTGCCGTCTGGAATCTCCTTAATGACCTTATAATCTGATATGTATAATCTGATATGTATATAATCTAATCTGTATAATCTGTTTCTGGGTCCTACCAAAAAGCTATTTTTCTCAAGGTAATAAAAAGTATCATTTTTATAATAACTGTTGTATTTTTTTTGTTAGATTTCCTGATTGTGAACTTGTTAACTGCACCAACTATAAATTTATATAAATGTATTTCTATTATACATATACACAACATATAAAAACTATGACATACAAATGGTGTATTTTAGATTTATAGCCTTTGTTGCATGATGTCCACATATGTGGACAGTTGGTTTCTGAGCCATTAAAAGAATCTAAAATAAGGGTTCATTACATGTTCATTAGAGTCCTGTTTGATACACAAATATTTTTTTACCGGATTTGGTCTTTTTGAGTAGAAACTTTAAACGGATATGCATTCTTAGTATTGTCAGCCATCCTAGATTCTAAGCCTCTGCACTCAAGAGTACAATAGAATTCAGGGGATCTGTCTGTTGTTACACTGAAGCAGTGAGCCTTATGACTGTGCCATCTCGTTGTTTGGAGGGTGAAATGCATTTCGTATGCTTTAAATTGAACTATTATTAACTGTCCACAAGCGGTGGACACCATGCATGAAATGGTTAATATCATTGTCATATTATCAGGGACGTAGCTAGCCCTAATGTAGGGGTGCTTAAAGCTTATAGTAAAAAGATTATTTTTCTTTTAATGTTAATTTGTCTCTGACATGCTGGAAATGTTAAAACCATAGAGGAGTATATGGTTAAACCAATTGTTTTAACAACAACAATACAGCAGCACCCCCCTTACCTTGCAAAAAGCTATGATCCAGCTTCTCTTTCTCTTTTTCACCACGTGTGTCAGTGCTTTATTTGACTGGTGTGGTGAGTTTAGTAAGTTTTGCAAAATCACTCAGAACCAACACATTGCAGTCATTATCAGCAGTCCATATTTTGATGCACTCTTTAATTTGTTACTGTTAGCTAGGAGTGACTATCTGATGGTTTTATTTTAATTTAGCAGGCTAATCGAGGGCTCTGTTTACTGGTATAAGGAGTGAGATGAAGCTGTAGCTGCTGTGCCATTGGTTAGCCTGTGTGTTATTAAAGCTTAAGGTGCTAGAGCAGTGCTGTCTGTCTGTGTAGTGGTTAATTAATGTTACAGAATAATAAGATATGAAGAAATGATACTATAATGTAACTCTGTGTGTGTGAGTGTGGTCAGTCAGTCTGCTATGGATATGCTCATTGTTTGTTTGATGTATTTGATAATTTGATAAACTACCGTCAGTATGCTATGTCTTCTGCATGATGTGTTCATCGGGGTGCCGGATGCCTGAAACGTGCCTGTTGTGTCTGTGATGGTCGCATGTGTCTCTGTGTTTTAATCAATTTATGTAATGCTCCCGGGCTGGAGGGGTGAGTGTGATGTGATAGGTGATAGAGCTTTAACAGAGGCATGGCACAGCGCTTCTTCTGTACTTGTGTCGTTTTTGGAGCTGTGTCAGGATTGATGCAGTTAGGTGTCTGGGTTGCAGCTGGAAATACCTGGAAAGTGTAAACAAAGCCTATTGTGATGTATGTCCTGGCACCTTTTAAGATCTCCATGAATGCAATACTTAATATTCTTGTCTTTGGAGTTTGTCTCTACCCCTACATGTTGTCTGGCTGTGATGGGCAAAAACGCTCACATTCCACTCCATCTGTCAGATTCCATGTTTGACGCTCCAGAGAGGTGTCTGGATCAATAACCGCACGCCTTACATGCTCCTGTCATTTAGTAAATGATGCACCAGTATTACTGTGCATGCTACCAGTAGATTGATGATATTCACTAGTGTTGTAAATACAGTTCACCTGTGTTCGAATGCACCTTACCACTGCTTGTGTACGGCTCACTGTATCCTGGATACATTTTACCAGTGTGTGTATGCGGTGCATGAGTGTATGGATACACCGTGTCCGTGGTCCATGTCTCAGATGCATGTGTGTGTTCTGAGAAAACAGCATTGTATACATTAAGAGAGTGATACTGAGACAAAATGATTGTTACAATAAACACAGAAATTACAGAAAGTACACACAAACTTCCTCTCAGTCCAAAGAGTCCTAGGTGTCTGAAAGGATGCTACAGAGGCTTAATGTCCATTGTCTTTATTATTCAGCAGTTAGTGTCCTGTCCTTTATTGGGAATCAATGTGAATAGTGCATCAATGTGAAAAAGGCGGCGCTAGGCTCACACCTTAAGCTGAAAATATTGTTTGTTGGAGTCTGGATGACTGTTTACCAGCCGTAGCCTACGACTCATCACTTACATCAGTCATCATCCGTACCTCCAGCCGAAGGTGTAGATCGAGTGATGCTCCTTGTCACTGGTCTGGAAATGCCACTTGGCCCTGCAGCTTCTAGATCCTGCATTGTTCACCCTTCGATGTCACCCTGGGCAGTGCCAGCTGGTTGTTAAGGTCTCAGTAGATCTGGAACTCTGGTGCAGTGATTCAGATGTATCCAGACCCTCCGTCCCTCTACTTTCACAGCAGTGGGAGTTGCTAGAGTCACTTTGAAAGGTCCTTCGCGTCTAGGTTCATCCCAACCTGGTTACTTGGAAGTAAATCAGTCAACCATTATATCTATGAGCTGGGGTGTTCCTGGCTTTTGTCTGGTATATCAAATCTGGGTATTACATCTCTTAACAGAAGTCTGGCTGCCGCACCTGCTGTTTTCTTTGGTTGCTTGCCTGTGCCTCCACCAACTGACTGAAATCATCCACTATCACCGATTATGTACCTATACTTCCCAATCAGTTTCCCCATGTCTACATAATCCATCACGAGATGCCTGAACGGACCATCTAGCGCTGGGATGTGTCCCAAAGGCACTTTTATAAGGACTTTCAATAATTAAACTCTACACATAATGCACAATTAGTAAAATAGTGATCCACTGTGGGAGCTAAATACAGTGACCACTAATCCTGTCTTATTGTTCTTTTCACCTCCTTTCTATGTACATGACTTGGGCAGTCTGAATCAAGATGTTTAACAAAGTCAAAGGAGCCACATACAAGCCATCAGGACCGTACCAAATATCATTAACACACAATGCCCCCCTTTTCCTCCAGTTGTCTTTCTCATATGGATTTGCCTGCTCCTGTAGTTCTTTGAGACTTGTTAAATCTGCCACAAATTGAGGTTCCTCATCATCTGCTAGCCTAACTCTGTTTGTGGACACAACAGCTGTGGCTGCGTCATTGCCTCATGATCAGCAAAATTATTACCACTGGTGACAAGCGAGGTATCAGTTTTATGTCCTGCACATTTCACAATGTCTAATTTCTCTGGAAGTTGAACTGCAGTTATTAGTTCAGAGATAGCCTGTCCATATGCAATCTGAGTTCCATCAGTTCACACAAAACCTCTCTGAGACCACATTCCAGTAAATAGATGACAGACACCACTAGCATAGGCAGAATCGCCATAAATCGTTACTTTCCTCCCTTTAGCTAATTGACAAGCAGTAGTTAATGCTTTGAGTTTAGCCAGTTGTGCTAAACATGGCTGTGGAACACTAGTCTTAAATATGGTCTCAAATAACAATGGCTCACTCTTCATATCCTGCCTAGGTTTTAAAAAGGCTCTGGTTTCTAACTCACAATCAAGTGGGGTCCCCTCATCAGGAGTAGCCAATCTCTCTGCTAGATTTACTCGGGTGCATCTGCGTATAGTCAAGTCCGGTGCTGAAAGAATCACATCATAGCCTGTACGTCTAGCATAGTCAATACAAACGATCCTGATGTCAACAAGATGTGCAAATCATGGCTAGTAAACAAATCCACTCTATGTCCCACTGTTACTGATGTGACTTTCTCATTTAGGCTCATACCACTCCTCTCCAGGAAGTATCCCTTTAACCTGGTCATCATAGACTGTGGGTCTCGTCCAACATCGTCACCTCTCACCTCCCGCCTTGT